>BSQZ01000021.1:6567500-6602500 GCA_033239005.1 Lamellibrachia satsuma | reverse complement strand
ATGGGAAGTGGGAGGAGGAAAACCCCTGAATTGTTGTCCCCGAGGGTTTGAGTGAGGTGACAAGTGACACTCACCATGAGGCACATCTGTTGGTGCACAATGTCCTCAATCAGGGCGGCTGAGTCGGCCAGGGGCTTGTGACAGTCACCAAAGCCATGCCTGAAAGACACAACACACGCAGTGACCAGTCTCGTTGTCTCTGTAAGCCCACAGGGGGCAGCACTGGTGTACTTGCATGTTCCCTGTGGTGTCTCTAGAGAAAATTTTTACTTGATGTGATTGGGTCAAAATTGTTCAGTTTTGTACAGGAAGAGGAATATCTTTCATAAACTTTTGGACGGTTTAAATGATCTAATATTCGACCTATATTTCTATGTACAGTGTACAACAAAACCTGATTGAAAGTCCCTTCCAGGCAATCATTTTAGAATCAATTATATAAAAAATAAATTATCAGTCATTGTTAAATGTAAAATATAAAACCTGACTTTTCGGTTGGCATACTCATTTTGAAACACAGAGAACAGATGTTTGGTTTCCAAACAACTTAGAATTTTAGATTGGCACAAAATTCCATTGCATATATCCTCTAAGGGGTAGTCTCACCAGTTCATAAGGTCCAAAAAAAAATGCATAGTGTTTAGTATTGATTCAGACCATCCCCCCCAATATGTGGCATGAGACATAAGATTGCACACATATTGCCAATTAAAAAGCACAACCCGTAACTGCAGGCCTCACAGCCATAGCTAAATAAGGGCTTTCACTGTGACATCACACACTGATCACGTGGTCGTTTTGCGGCATGCAACCATGAATAAAAGTTATAAAACATAGCAAAAACACAAAGCACTAGAAATGCAGATTCAGATTCAACTGACGTGATACGACTACCAAGACATTACCCGCCATGCTGCCTGGTTCTCATATCCACAACAGTGTCAATGTGCGTTAAATTCCCCATTAATACCAGTTTCACTTGTTAGGTGGCACCACTGCTGATGGGATTTATTTGTCCCATGAAACGAATTGACGACCAAACCTCCCCCACAAATACATAATGCAGTATGTTTGTTTGGACTCTGAGAACAGGTGCAACCACCCCTAAGAATAGTTTGTCCACCGACAGTTAATTTTTTACTTATTTTGTTAAAGGGCAGTACAATCTCTACAAAGTAACCATGAAAGCTTTAACAAACCTAAGCTGGACAGCCTGAGACAGTTGTCATTCTGAAATTGTAATACTGTTTCCCCCAGATGCCAACTGTAACTCTTGCAAGTTTGTCCATGACAAGAACAAAAATTCAGTCCAACACGGTCAATCTGACTTAAAACTCCATCCTCAACTGATTTAACCTATCACGAATCCAGTTCATTGACGTCCAAATATGTAGTGGGTGAACAGTTTAAGTAACTCCAGCAGTCAAATTAAAAAAAAAATTGTATTTTTTTTCAAATCATCGAAAGAATTGATTTTAGTCATTAGATCATGTAAGGGTCAAAACACTGAATATCCAAAATGGCATACACCTTGTGGGCCAATGCTGATTATGGATGCGACTTCCACCCTCTGGCCGATCACAAGACAAAGTTAAACAATTTCACCAAGGGAGTTTTCAGCATTTCCATTTCACTTCAATTACTGCTTAAACAAACATTAAGTAATTTAATAGTTTGTCTGATGATTTCACAAAAAGCTACGTAAAAAAATTGCAGAAACGAGCATGTTGCAGTGGATGCTAGGTAGGTCTGATATTTTGCAAAATGAATTTGAAATGAGACTAGCACAAAATTTGATTTGAGGAGGGACCTTTAATGAATCAGTAAGACAGAAAGAATCAATGTTATATATAAGAAAAAAATATTAATATAATAGGAGTAGCACTCTGATGTGATATGATATTCGACAGAAATGTGAAAATGTATTTCCAACATGATAACAGAATATCACTATGATGTAACAACCAACTTTCTGTTTGTAATAAAGGAACTACCAGCCTTATTCACAGTCAGGTATGACAGTAAAACGTTTGTTGCATTGAGAACAAAACACAGCGGGATGCGACGACAAAGTAGGCAGATAACGCGACATTAATACTTGTCTCATTAACAAGGATGCCATGACACCAAAGATTGTGGAGATCATACCAGACTGACACCCAGTCAATTTCAGCAGTCAGCAACTGATCCTTTGATCACCTGTGACATCAGAACCTGTTGTGAACCAATGTGAAAGGAACTGGTGTGGTTTTACAGTAGGTCATATTAAAGCTACCTGAGAAAAACTGACAGTGACGTGTGGATTAAGGTAACAGATGTAGGCGTGTTACTTCCCGTTTGCGTGTCACGACCTGTGATATATCACACTGTATTAGTCTAACATTCAGCAAATAATAGAGCAGATCTTCTTTTCTTCATTGTAAATGTCCTGGTTTGGTGCCTCTCACTAAACATTTACTCCGCTTTTGCAGAATATGTCACTCATTGTACATGCTGTCCCACTCGACACGATCTTTCATGTTTAGTCCAGTCCACCCTAACTTCATCCACTCCTTTATGTTGCCCTCCATCTTCGTTGCGGTCTTCCTCATCTTCTTTTACCTTCCATCAGCCTTTGAAGATGGCTTAGACTGCAAAGCTACTTCTTTTTATGCGTTCCAACCACTTAAGTTGGCTCTTGCTTGATCTCAGCCATAAATAAATAGGTAAAACTCTATGATTGTAATACTACTGTAAAATAATAAATGTAAGCCAGTTAATAATTTTTTTATTTTAGTTAATATAGCGTTAAATGTGGTTAAATGTTCTTCTTGCTGAGTACTTGTGTTTGTTGAGATTTATTCCTGTTAATTAATTTTATTAGATAGACTAAATTTTGCATTAGTTTTGTATTTACAGTGATGTGATCAGTATGTATGTATACATGTATGTATGAATGAATGTATGCATGCACATATATATATATATATATATATATATATATATATATATATATATATATATATATATATATATATATATATATATATATATATATATATATATATATATATATATATATATATATATATATATATATACATATATACACATACACACATACAAACATACATACATACAAACATACATACATACATACATACATACATACATACATACATACATACATACATACATACATACATACATACATACATACATACATACATACATACATGGTTGGTTGGTTGACACAGAATAAGACTGGAAAAAATTTATTTATATCATATCATATATCAAGATCATTCTTTGGCATGTGTGGTTCATTTCTCTTTTCCTCTTCTGATGCCTTTCTGAACAGTCCAATCACAGATCATTATGTAGATGACATAAAGTCAGTTAGCAGAGAAAATAGAACAGAAATGAGACACTTATATCCGAGGCAGACACCAGATGATATTACATAAACTCCATCAATGGCTGAATGGTGATGATAAAAATGCAATTAAAAATCAGAGTTGTATATATGTATGATGGACTTTTGGCAAATATAATTCATCTTTTTAATTATAATTACTGTCTCTGACAAACATACAGTAATTGTGAATAAGACACACATGCACGCACGCACGCACGCACGCACGCACGCACGCACGCACGCATATTTACATGTACATGTATATATATAGGTATATATAACATATATGTATGTCTCATTCACAATTAATGTATGTTTGTCAGAGACAGTAAGCATAATTAAAAAGATGAATTATATTCTCTGGCCATCCTAAATATATGCAACTCTGATTTTTAATTGTATTTTTATCATCATCATCACCATTCAGTCATCGACAGAGTTTATGTAATATCATCTGATATCTGCCTGTCTAGGATATCAGTGTTTCATCTCTGTTCTATTTTCTCTGCTAACTGACTTTATGTCATCTACATAATGATCTGTGATTGGACTGTTCAGAAAGGGATGAGAAGAGGAAAAGAGAAATGAACCACACATGCCACAGAATGATCTTGATATATGATTTCTTTTCCACAAGTTTTTCCAGTCTTATTCTGTTGTGTCAACCAACCAACCACATATATATATATATTTATATATATATATATCTTTATATGCATACATACATACATATACGTACATACATATACATATACATAAATTATGTTTATATGTATTTTATTTGTGTATTCACCATTTTGGTACCAACCTCTCTTTAATGACCATTAGATACGTCTCATTTGGAATATTGCATACAAGCACGGAGCTTGATGGAGGCCATATTGTAAGAAGGACATATATAAGTTAGAAAGACTACAAGGAAGAACAGCTAAGCTGATTTCAGAACTGAGAGACCTTACTTATGAAAGATGCCTAATAGAATGTGGTTTGACAATATTAGTCTTTAAAAATATTTAATGTTGATGAAGATATTTAGAGAAATATTTTCTTCAAACTGAAAGGAAGTGGCAGAACCAGGGGCCCAAAGAAGCACTAGTTAAAGAACACAGTAGGATGGATATGAGAATGTATTCAGTCTCACAGATGATGAAAAATTAATGGAATTGACAGATATCTGGTAAGGGCTCTCTAGGACTCTCGATAAGCCAAAAAAAAAAACGGCTTCCTTGTCAACGTGTCTGGAGCCTGTGACTTCGGATGGCAGTCTCGCTAAACATGATCTTCACATTGACGGAATTTGATGAAATAGCACATTAACACAACATCAGTGACCTCGCATATTAGGTTGGGTCGCCGCCGGTGCTGTCGGTTGTATGACACTCTGTCCGGCTGTGGTCAGCGCCGAGGTGTGGACAACAGAACCCATCAGTTGACCGCAATGTGCCTGCTGGGTTGACACGGTGCGAGTGAATAATTCATGACACGTCTGAGATGTTCGGTGACAGTCTCCCACGTGAAATGCCATCTTTCTTGTCCAACCCACCACTGCACGGAATGGCTCAGGTGGGAGTCAACAGTGTAAGATCATCAAGTGAGAGAACTGAGCAATCATGACCACCCCACGGCGCAGCTGATGTCCGGGTCTCATTTCACAGATTAGAACATCAAGTCTTATTAAAACCAACATGACAAGGTGCAGAACAGCAGCAGTGGGTCACAGCCCGCACGCGTACATGTGGCCTTCACGCGCTCTCTCTTGCTGCAGCATTCTGGGAAAGATACCTGACCGGTGCTCCTTTCATTTTTGTAAATCAATAATTTCATCTAGGTTTGCACCAAGCATTCATCCAGGACATATATATCTTTTTCACATTTAGAAAGAAATGCATTCTCTTTTTTCTAGTCAATGCACTCGTTTGGTTACGGGAACTTGGATGCAACGCTATAACAACGCTAACCACAGTGCTTTAAATAAGACTAAAGGTAAAGGCACCGTCTTAAGTAGTGCTTATATTGACCTTTAGAACAATCTCCCTGGGAGACATCTTCCTTTGAACACCAACTCTTCAGGAAGCATTAAGCTATGTGGCAATTATTGCAATAATGCTATTCATAATTATATATTAAGATAAATGGAATTAGTATCCATTTATAAAGATTATATTATTTATAAAGATTAGGTCAACCACTAATTATATGCCTCATTTTTCATTTTGTGGCCAAAATAATAACTGAAAAATATTATTTGTTTCATCTACTAAAATATATAAAAAAGTTTACTATGATGAAGCTAAATCTGTTAAGGCCTAATAAAAAAGAAACTAGTTTCTCGTCCCCGCCCGCTTCCTTTTTTGCCGCCGCCTCCTTTTTTATTATTTACTATTGAAAAAAAGATTATTTAAAAGTTTTTTAAGTTTTGTGAAGAAATTTCTGTCCAAAATTTGTCGTCCGGAGTATTGTTAGACTCTTTCAGTTCACCATTTATGCATCACACAAGGTGTAGGGATGTACAGTCTGTATGCGCATTCTACAGAGTTTAAAATAAGAATGATAACCCCTTGCTTTAGATACTCTAATACATATAATACATAATTCCAGTCTCAATCAGTATAAATGCCATTCAGTTGTACACCTGTGATACAAACTAATTAAACCATGGCCAAATCTACACATCTTCTTCCCCCTGCTCCCTTGTGGGGGGGACCAAGTCACTTGCTCCCTTGAGGGGTGGGGTCCAAGTCACTTGGTAGCTTCTTCCACTTTCGTTGTTAACTCTCTCCATCTCCCTCTGTCTTCTGCGATGGTCTTCAACTCTTGGCCGTTCGTACCTGCCCTTTCAAGATATCATTTGACACAGCCTTTCCATCGCAGTTTTGGTCTTCCTCTTCTCCTTCTGTCACCCTCTTCTGCTTTCCATGCTCTTTTTGACAGTCTGTCTTCGCTCATTCTTTGCACATGTTCTGCCCATCTCATTCCGCTTCCGGCTGCTTTCATCTTTAGGTGTTTTTATGCCGATCTCTTCTCTCAATTCCTTCATCTTCCTTCTATCTTCTTGGGTGCATATTCTTCGGACCCAGATTTTTTCTGCTATCTGCATCTTCTCCTCCTGTCTCTCTGTCAGTGCCAGTGTCCCCAACCTGTATATACAGGCTGGGACCACGCAGGCTTCCAACACTTTTCCTTTTAGTTGTTTCTTCAGTTTTCTGTCCCACATAACGCCTTCCACGCTCTTCCATGCTGCTGCTCCTACTTGCACTGTCCTCTGTATTTCCTTACTACTTCCTCCATCCTCTCTGATTCTCTCCAATTTTGCTCTCCACTATATGTCTCACCCTAGCATCCAGTATCCTTTCCATCAATTTCAGGGCTTGGCTCAGTAATGTGATGCCTCTGTATCTCCCTGGGTCATGGATGTCCCCTTTCCCCTTCCATATCAGCACAATCACTCCTCTTTGCCACTGTGCGGGTATCTCTCCTGTTGTGAATCACACATTAAACAGCCTCGTCAGCCACTTGATTTCCACTCGTCTGTTTGCTTTCATCAATTCCACTGACAGTTTGTCCACTCCTACAACCAAACCTACACATAACATTCATAAATACGTTCAACACTGTGTTTGCTTCTTATTTGTTTCTAGACAATTTAAGTATAATCTTCTGGTGTAATGTGTATGTGCCATATTCATTTGACGTAAATGTTTCTATTCATCTGCCATTCCTACTAAAAAGTAGTGTATTTGCTAATAGGAAAATATATATCATTGACACTGGTATGTTCCACATTGCAATGAAAAAACCACTATCTTTAAATCATCCAGAGTGAGCATCTAAGACACAGCGGACAGCTTTGAAACTAATAGTAAAAAATCCATAAATAGTAAATACTAAGGGCTACCCTCTTCTTTAAAAAAAAATGTCCGGATGAGAAACTATTTGTTTTTTACTAGGCTTAACATGTTTCATCCAAGATCTCATAGTTCCATCTCCCACAATGCAATACAGTTAAAACTGGAAAATGTGGTCTTAGCGCATACAAAGCATTGCATTAAACACAATAATTGACTATGATGCCCACGTTGGGCCTTGTGTTTTAGAGAGTCCAGCCAGACATGGACACTGTCCGCCAAGACCACATATAAGCTTGTTTGGGTGGTTAGTCAATCTACAGGAAGAAGGAAATAGCCTGGTCAGTGCAACACACAATTGACGTCACTGGTGCACTGACATGGTGTCCTTAACCAATCTGGCTAATTATAATTTCCTGAGGCGATCATTGGACCAGCACGCTGTATCAATGTCTAGTGTCATGACGTCAAATCAAGGTCTAGTGTCAACTACGTCATCAGATGTGTCATTTTCTTTGGGTAGAAATCCGTATTTTTTACTTAAAATTCTGTATAAATCGTTATACCAATTTTCATTGATTGGTTAGCTTTTGGCATTTTGATTCTGATAGTTTCAGAAACCTTCCAGTGCAGATTGACTATCGCCATCTATCAGGTTAAAAAATATACCTACATAAAAAAATCTGCTAGGTTTCATCAGAAATATGCTAAGCGATTTTTCACAAATCTGTATAAATAAAAATATGGAATATGGCTATTTCTTAAAAAAAATCTTGTATTGAAAAAGGGTAGTTCATATGAAATGACAACGCTCACATCAACGAGTTGACAACCCGAGCCAGAGCCTCAGACAGAGAGTAATCAGAATATGACGAAAGGAAATGCGTCTATTGGGAGATGCTACCACACCAGTATAGCTTCCTGGAATCCTCTTCCTGGAATATTAGTGTAATCTGTGCTCTGTTAGATGGTAATCCCAGAAGGTCTTTCACCTGTGTGATTCTCTTTCACCTGACGACTTCCAGGAACCAGAGCAGGTCACCATGGCAATGTCGTGTGACAGAGGACATCAGTGGTGTTACAAAACGCTATGTTCCAGATAGTTCCAGAGCCACTCCTCTCATTTCCACTGAGAGCTGCTATCTCAAATAAACAAAACAATCTACATCCAGCTATTTGTTTCAGTTGATGGCCCTTTGTCAGTTGGTTACCAGATGGTCCTTGTCAGTTGGTTTCCACATGGTCCTATGTCAGTTGGTTTCCAGATGGTCCTATGTCAGTTGGTTTCCAGATGGTCCCTTGTCAGTTGGTTTCCAGATGGTCCTATGTCAGTTGGTTTCCAGGTGGTACCTTGTCAGTTGGTTTCCACATGGCCCAGTCTCAGTTAGTTTTCCAGATGGTCCCCTGTCAGCTGGCTTCCAGATGGTCTTTCATCTGTTGGCTTTCTCAGATTGTCTCTTTTCAGATGGTTTATCAGTCCATTATCAGTCATTTGATCAGATAGTGCTTTGTGAATTGGTGCCTTATTTTATGGTTTTCATAAGGTGGTCAGTTTTCTCATAATAATGGTCTCATATATCTTTGCGTTCCTGAAATTACGGTCTCTTATATCTTATTTTTCCCAGATGGTCTGTTATCATAAGTTTTCCCAGATGGCATATTATTATATTTTTGTTAGTTGGAGACTGACCTGTTAGTGTCATGATATGTTTACTTATTAGTAAGTTTTGTGAGATGGTCCCATGTTAGTTATTTTTTTAGATGGTTACAAATTTGGAGGGTTTCTAAAAATTACAAATTTGGAGGGTTTCTAAAATGATCCCTTGTTAATTGTTTTTCTCATTTAGAATATTATATATTGGTTTTGTGAGATGATCCATTACTATCAGTTTGCTTTCTCATAAGGTCCCAGACCCATAGATTTAAAAACTTTGATGTTTGACACTATACAACATGGTTCTATGGGGGAGACAATGGGAAGTTTAGCAGCTATTGGTTCTATGGGGGAGACAAGGGGGTGGTTAGCAGCTATTGGTTCTATGGGGGAGACAATGGGAAGTTTAGCAGCTATTGGTTCTATGGGGGAGACAAGGGGGTGGTTAGCAGCTATTGGTTCTACTGGGGAGACAAGGGAAAGGTTAGCAGCTATTGGTTCTATGGGGGAGACAAGGGGAAGGTTAGCAGCTATTGGTTCTATTGGGGAGACAAGGGGAAGGTTAGCAGCTATTGGTTCTATGGGGGAGACAAGGGGGTGGTTAGCAGCTATTGGTTCTATTGGGGAGACAAGGGGATGGTTAGCAGCTATTGGTTCTATGGGGGAGACAATGGGAAGGTTAGCAGCTATTGGTTCTATGGGGGAGACAAGGGGAAGGTTAGCAGCTATTGGTTCTATGGGGGAGACAATGGGGTGGTTAGCAGCTATTGGTTCTATGGGGGAGACAAGGGGAAGGTTAGCAGCTATTGGTTCTATTGGGGAGACAAGGGGAAGGTTAGCAGCTATTGGTTCTATGGGGGAGACAAGGGGAAGGTTAGCAGCTATTGGTTCTATGGGGAGACAAGGGGATGGTTAGCAGCTATTGGTTCTATGGGGGAGACAAGGGGAAGGTTAGCAGCTATTGGTTCTATTGGGGAGACAAGGGATGGTTAGCAGCTATTGGTTCTATGGGGGAGACAAGGGGAAGGTTAGCAGCTATTGGTTCTATGGGGGAGACAAGGGGAAGGTTAGCAGCTATTGGCTCTATGGGGGAGACAATGGGGTGGTTAGCAGCTATTGGTTCTAAGGGGGAGACAATGGGATGGTTAGCAGCTATTGGTTCTATTGGGGAGACAATGGGGTGGTTAGCAGCTATTGGTTCTATTGGGGAGACAAGGGGAAGGTTATCAGCTACTGGTTCTATTGGGGAGACAATGGGAGGGTTAGCAGCTATTGGTTCTATGGGGGAGACAAGGGGAAGGTTAGCAGCTATTGGTTATATGGGGAGACAAGGGAAGGTTAGCAGCTATTGGTTCTATTGGGGAGACAAGGGGAAGGTTAGCAGCTATTGGTTCTATGGGGGAGACAATGGGAGGGTTAGCAGCTATTGGTTCTATGGGGGAGACAAGGGGAAGGTTAGCAGCTATTGGTTCTATGGGGGAGACAAGGGGAAGGTTAGCAGCTATTGGTTCTATTGGGGAGACAAGGGGAAGGTTAGCAGCTATTGGTTCTATGGGGGAGACAAGGGGAAGGTTAGCAGCTATTGGTTCTATGAGGGAGACAAGGGAAAGGTTAGCAGCTATTGGTTCTATGGGGGAGACAAGGGGAAGGTTAGCAGCTATTGGTTCTATTGGGGAGACAAGGGGAAGGTTAGCAGCTATTGGTTCTATTGGGGAGACAAGGGGAAGGTTAGCAGCTATTGGTTCTATGGGGGAGACAAGGGGAAGGTTAGCAGCTATTGGTTCTATGGGGGAGACAAGGGGAAGGTTAGCAGCTATTGGTTCTATGGGGGAGACAAGGGGAAGGTTAGCAGCTATTGGTTCTATGAGGGAGACAAGGGGAAGGTTAGCAGCTATTGGTTCTATGAGGGAGACAAGGGGAAGGTTAGCAGCTATTGGTTCTATGGGGGAGACAAGGGAAAGGTTAGCAGCTATTGGTTCTATGGGGGAGACAAGGGGAAGGTTAGCAGCTATTGGTTCTATGGGGGAGACAAGGGGAAGGTTAGCAGCTATTGGTTCTATTGGGGAGACAAGGGGAAGGTTAGCAGCTATTGGTTCTATGGGGGAGACAAGGGAAGGTTAGCAGCTATTGGTTCTATGGGGGAGACAAGGGAAGGTTAGCAGCTATTGGTTCTATGAGGGAGACAAGGGAAAGGTTAGCAGCTATTGGTTCTATGAGGGAGACAAGGGGAAGGTTAGCAGCTATTGGTTCTATGAGGGAGACAAGGGAAAGGTTAGCAGCTATTGGTTCTATGAGGGAGACAAGGGGAAGGTTAGCAGCTATTGGTTCTATTGGGGAGACAAGGGGAACGTTATCAGCTATTGGTTCTATGGGGGAGACAAGGGGAAGGTTAGCAGCTATTGGTTCTATGGGGGAGACAAGGGGAAGGTTAGCAGCTATTGGTTCTATGGGGGAGACAAGGGAAAGGTTAGCAGCTATTGGTTCTATGGGGGAGACAAGGGGAACGTTATCAGCTATTGGTTCTATGGGGGAGACAAGGGGAAGGTTAGCAGCTATTGGTTCTATGGGGGAGACAAGGGGAAGGTTAGCAGCTATTGGTTCTATGGGGGAGACAAGGGGAAGGTTAGCAGCTATTGGTTCTATGGGGGAGACAAGGGGAAGGTTAGCAGCTATTGGTTCTATGGGGGAGACAAGGGGAAGGTTAGCAGCTATTGGTTCTATGGGGGAGACAAGGGGAAGGTTAGCAGCTATTGGTTCTATTGGGGAGACAAGGGGAACGTTATCAGCTATTGGTTCTATGGGGGAGACAAGGGGAAGGTTAGCAGCTATTGGTTCTATGGGGGAGACAAGGGGAAGGTTAGCAGCTATTGGTTCTATGGGGGAGACAAGGGAAAGGTTATCAGCTATTGGTTCTATGGGGGAGACAAGGGGAAGGTTATCAGCTATTGGTTCTATGGAGGAGACAAGGGGAACGTTATCAGCTATTGGTTCTATGGGGGAGACAAGGGGAAGGTTATCAGCTATTGGTTCTATGGGGGAGACAAGGGGAACGTTAGCAGCTATTGGTTCTATGGGGGAGACAAGGGGAACGTTATCAGCTATTGGTTCTATGGGGGAGACAAGGGGAAGGTTAGCAGCTATTGGTTCTATGGGGGAGACAAGGAGAATGTTAGCAGCTATTGGTTCTATGGGGGAGACAAGGGAAGGTTATCAGCTATTGGTTCTATGGGGAGACAAGGGAAGGTTATCAGCTATTGGTTCTATGGGGAGACAAGGGGAAGGTTATCAGCTATTGGTTCTATGGGGAGACAAGGGAAGGTTATCAGCTATTGGTTCTATGGGGGAGACAAGGGGAAGTTAGCAGCTATTGGTTCTATGGGGAGACAAGGGAAGGTTAGCAGCTATTGGTTCTATGGGGGAGACAAGGGGAAATGTTATCAGCTATTGGTTCTATGGGGGAGACAAGGGGAAGGTTATCAGCTATTGGTTCTATGGGGGAGACAAGGGGAATGTTAGCAGCTATTGGTTCTATGGGGGAGACAAGGGAGACAAGGTTATCAGCTATTGGTTCTATGGGGAGACAAGGGAAGGTTAGCAGCTATTGGTTCTATGGGGGAGACAAGGAGAATGTTAGCAGCTATTGGTTCTATGGGGAGACAAGGGGAAGGTTAGCAGCTATTGGTTCTATATGGGGAGACAAGGGAAGGTTAGCAGCTATTGGTTCTATGGGGGAGACAAGGGAAGTTAGCAGCTATTGGTTCTATGGGGGAGACAAGGGAAGGTTAGCAGCTATTGGTTTATGGGGAGACAAGGGAAGGTTAGCAGCTATTGGTTATATGGGGGAGACAAGGGAAGGTTAGCAGCTATTGGTTCTATGGGGAGACAAGGGAAGGTTAGCAGCTATTGGTTCTATGGGGAGACAAGGGAAGGTTAGCAGCTATTGGTTCTATGGGGGAGACAAGGAGAATGTTAGCAGCTATTGGTTCTATGGGGGAGACAAGGAAGGTTATCAGCTATTGGTTCTATGGGGAGACAAGGGAATGTTAGCAGCTATTGGTTCTATGGGGGAGACAAGGGAACGTTATCAGCTATTGGTTCTATGGGGGAGACAAGGGGAAGGTTAGCAGCTATTGGTTCTATGGGGGAGACAAGGAGAACGTTAGCAGCTATTGGTTATATGGGGGAGACAAGGGGAAGGTTAGCAGCTATTGGTTCTATGGGGGAGACAAGGGGAAGGTTAGCAGCTATTGGTTATATGGGGGAGACAAGGGGAAGGTTAGCAGCTATTGGTTCTATGGGGGAGACATGGGATGTTTAGCAGCTATTGGTTCTATGGGGGAGACAAGGGGAAGGTTAGCAGCTATTGGTTATATGGGGGAGACAAGGGGAAGGTTAGCAGCTATTGGTTCTATGGGGGAGACAAGGGGAAGGTTAGCAGCTATTGGTTATATGGGGGAGACAAGGGGAAGGTTAGCAGCTATTGGTTCTATGGGGGAGACATGGGATGTTTAGCAGCTATTGGTTCTATGGGGGAGACAAGGGGAAGGTTAGCAGCTATTGGTTCTATGGGGGAGACAAGGGGAAGGTTAGCAGCTATTGGTTCTATGGGGGAGACAAGGGGAAGGTTAGCAGCTATTGGTTCTATGGGGGAGACAAGGGAAGGTTAGCAGCTATTGGTTATATGGGGGAGACAAGGGAAGGTTAGCAGCTATTGGTTCTATGGGGAGACATGGGATGTTTAGCAGCTATTGGTTCTATGGGGGAGACAAGGGGAAGGTTAGCAGCTATTGGTTATATGGGGGAGACAAGGGGAAGGTTAGCAGCTATTGGTTCTATGGGGGAGACAAGGGGAAGGTTAGCAGCTATTGGTTATATGGGGGAGACAAGGGGAAGGTTAGCAGCTATTGGTTCTATGGGGGAGACATGGGATGTTTAGCAGCTATTGGTTCTATGGGGGAGACAAGGGGAAGGTTAGCAGCTATTGGTTATATGGGGGAGACAAGGGGAAGGTTAGCAGCTATTGGTTCTATGGGGGAGACAAGGGGAAGGTTAGCAGCTATTGGTTATATGGGGGAGACAAGGGGAAGGTTAGCAGCTATTGGTTCTATGGGGGAGACATGGGATGTTTAGCAGCTATTGGTTCTATGGGGGAGACAAGGGGAACGTTATCAGCTATTGGTTCTATGGGGGAGACAAGGGGAAGGTTAGCAGCTATTGGTTCTATTGGGGAGACAAGGAGAATGTCTATTATTATTACAGAATTTTCTATAGATGATCCCTAATTAATTAGTTTTCTCAGACACTAATAATTTGGTTTTTGTAGTATCGTATTAATTAGTTTGATGAAATGGGCTGTTATAATAATACTACTATCAATAAAAGTACTTGTAGAGCACCAGATCAATCGACTGCTCTTAGGCATTCACATACATGGTAATTATGACATAATTAATAAAAAAAATTAATAAAACCATACAAACAATAATTATGCAAAACCATAAAATCTAGTTTTAATTCATAATGAAATAATACATGAAAAAATAATAAATACAGGCCTACCATAATATACAATAAATTACAATGTAAAAATTAATAAAACTAGTAAAATTAGTTGGTTTTATAAAACGGTCCCTCTTCAGTTTCCCAGCTGGTCACCAAGTAAGAACAAGCACACAGTAAGAACGGAGCATTCAGGTGCAATTTTCATATCCATCCAATCCATGATTTGTGGTGCTGCTTCTGTTGAAGCTGTAGACTTCATGTATTTGCACCGGACAAAAAAGGAACCTCTCATGTTACGACTGTCGGTTCATCAGAATCTGTCACATCAACATTATTTATGTCAACTGCACCACGGTGCATGGCAGTGCAGTGACCTGCCTCCACAGTGCACTCTCTGCCCTCCCTAGTGCTGGCTACCTGCTCTGTGGCAGAAGTCTGCACCTGGCAATCTAATGACAGTGGACAGAAATAGTAAATGGTTGCAAAATAGCAAAGACTTATATGTTTTTTCCTTTTATTTATCATCAACATTTGCTAAACATAGTAATAAATAAACCATGTAATGCAAATTTAAAAAAATTAATTTTAGCAATACTCAACTCTTCTGGCAGGTGGCCCAACTTACCAATTAGTAAAGCATACACTGCCAACAATTATAAATTTTAACAACATTCAAACCAGCCAGCATATTGTGCAATTTACCAATCAGTTAAATAGTTACTGCCAAAATTAATTATTAATCTTAACAAAAAGTAACCATGCTGGCATGTTGCACAACATAGTAACCAGTAAAACATGTACAGGCCCTGTATTGCCCAAAGTAATTATTACTGTCAACAGCATCAGCAAAGCCACAAACATGTCCTTACGCAATACCTGTATCAAAAACTGGTACACCTGCATAAAAATGTGGCAAGGTATTGTCAGAAAATGCCTGTCTCAAATGTTTGTTGCATAATCATTCTAAATGTTTTATGATTAATTTCAGAGAAGTGTTTAGTGAATCTAGCTGCTTATCTTGTCAATTGTCAATGAAATGAGATTATTATATTTACTATAAATAGTCATAGGGTTAAATTATGATTTTAATTAACTTTATAATCAGCTATGCTACAAGTGAGAACTGTGATCACAATTGACATTTTCCAAAACACTTTAATTGTTGTAAAGGACAACACGTGTGATTTTTCAAATAAACTACATTTAGCCAATATACTGAAGCTGCAGTCTGATGTATGTGTTCAAAATGTCAGGTATATTAAACATCCAGGGGTGATAATAATTAAAGTATAACCACTGGTTCATCAGGATATCCAGGCATCAATTCCAATTCAAATCCTAGCTCAGAACTCAGTATGTAACCTACACTTGAGTACACAATACCAAGACGTTATTGAACAAAATTGTTCTGACCAAATAATTTACAGATACAGATTTCCATTCCACATACAGTGGACTGAGTAAGTAACCAAGCTGCTAATTCTGCTGAGTTTGCAATCTATCTAATGACCAAGTAAACTACTTGTACTGCAGATATTCCAATCTTTGTATATTTTACCAAGTAATCTACAGATGCTTCACATTTTCCACAAACATGTCCAAACTTATGCAGCACTCATATTAAAAGTTGGTATAACAAATCTCAAATGTTTATTGCATAATCATTCTATATGCTTTGTGTTGTATTTGAGAGAGGTGTTTTTATTAATCTAGTTGCTTAAGTTGAAAGTTGTCAATGAAATCATATAATTTTTTACTAAAATAGTCTTAGGGTTCAGTTATGAATTTAATTAATTAAATTGGAATCAGTTAAACTACAAGCGAGAATTGTGATCATACTTTATATTTTCCAAGGCGTGTAACCATATCATAACCTACAACCATTGTGACCTACCCAACTAATCACTTATGATCAAAGGAATAATATTTAGATAAGTACAGCTTAATGAAAATGTTCATCACATGTCTACCCACTAGCATCATCACTGTTTTCTCTCTAAAATCATCCAGTGACAGATAATATTTATATTTTAAATCACCAGCCATCCAACTGAGGACAACAGATGGTGACTGTAATTAATTTGTCAAATAAACTACATTGTAGAAATTGCAGTTTGGTGCATGTAAATGATCAAAGTGTCAGGGATATGAAATGGTCCCTTAAACCACAAGTGGGTGATAACAAAATACTACCACTGGTTACAGGGGAAGTCCAGGCATCAATTCTGACTCATTGTTGCCTTTGATGTACCCTGGTACCCATAATGTATCGGACAAAACAGACCACAAGATATTATTTTACATAAACAAATTATTATTTCCACAAAATGACTAAATTGTTGACAAATGACAATATCATCCTGTCCAGTGCAGGGTTAGTCTGTTCTACAGGGTGTTGAACTGTTTACCCTATCCACGTTTATCCAATATGCCTAGTCAGGGTACCCAGGGTGGGGCTGACCAGTCCAGTGAAAGGCTGACCCATTTTGACTTGACAGAATAATAGTTTCTGCAGGACTCACCAGGTGGTGCTGTTTTCTTTGACAAGGTTTCTTAGACAGTGTTAAAACTTGGGAGTTGAGTAACATACCATAACTGTTCAGATCAAGGGTACAAAGTCTGATAGTTTTATTGTAAAATCATACTATACAGAATAAGTTATATCTATTCCAACATCTTTACCACCAAATGTGTTTTAATAAACCAAAATTGGTTAATATAACTTGACCGTTTAACGTTTCACCAGTGGGCTTCAATTGAATAACTCACATTAGGCACTTTGAAGACCTACAATTACCATTACCTTTCTAAAGAAAAACAAACAACAATTATTTGCTGAATATTTATTTTAGTTTGTTTGCTATACTATAATGATATTATTGACAAATAATATATAAATAAATAAATAAAATGTTATGGTCAAAATAAATAATGAATACTCTAGAGCCGAGGGTGTGTGTGTTAAATGAATAGCATATCGACCGGGGGGCTACTGGGACTCACTTCTCACACCTCGGGGGGCTACTGGGATAATGCCATTTGTAGTATATAACATATACCAATGAATTACTTCTTTTTTTGTGGGGTTCAACGTGTTCATGGTGAAACGAGGCAAACAATACTAGAGGTGATCCTAAAGGTAGGTTTATATGAGGGATTTGTGCCCCAGTTGATTGGGCGACACCGTGTGACATAACAATGCGAAAAAGCTAAATTATGTTTGTGTTTAGGCGTGTGATGTGTCTAGACACCTCTGACCTAGATCTTGACTCATGCCATTCCCAATTTGAGCTTTGATGAAAGGTCCAGACAGGTGCACCTGTTCTCAGTAGCAGACTGGCCACTACTATTGCTGCTGACTATCAGTCAAATTGGACCCAGCTCTAATTCCACTGAGACAACTGTGGCCACAAATTGGTTTACATATCTGACTCTTGCACTGCAACGTGTCTAATTCTTGGACAATTAACAAGTACTTATCAAGTAAACTACTGGTGCAGATCTTTCATAAAAAATTTACCAAGGAAACTACTGGTGCAGATCTTTCATTCCAAAAATTGACCAAGTAAACTACTCGTGCAGATCTTCCATTCCATGTATTGATATAAAGTAAGCTACTGGTGCAGATCTTCCATTCCATGTATTGATAAAGTAAACTACTGGTGCAGATCTTCCATGTTGACCAAGTATTGACCAAGTAAACTATTGGTGCAGATCTTCCACTCCAAGCATTGACCAAATAAACTACTTATATAAATCTTCCAAAGCAGTGAAGGTTAGCTACTTGTGGAGAAGTTAGCCAAGAGGGAAACAGAGACAGGACATTCAGAGAATGACACATCTCCTTCCGACACATCTCCTTCCTGTAACAGACCATCCACACCATCTGTCAGCTGACTTGTGGTTGCTCCAAGCAAATGAATGCTCTGTCTGTGGTTTCTCTCTCCACCACTGAAAATCGTGCCCAGTGTTCATTGGTTGCTTCAAACACGGAGTAGTTTGAAAGAGCCAGGATAAAGATCAGGGCCAGAGGGGAGTGGAGAGGGCCGAGGAAGAAGGAGAGAAGCTGATGACAAGTATGTGAGAGGGGTTAGTCTGGGTCAGTCTGGGAGTTGTATCTAAGGTGTGGCCAACATGCAGTAGAGTGAAAGTTAGCTAGACAACAGTTCATCAGCTCCTATCGTGGCTACCACAAACCACAGGCATGAGTCACTGCCGTGGTGGCCATCACAGTATCTGACTGCAAGAAGACAAACAGCAACTGTCTTTCTCCTTGCTACACACAACAGCCATGTTGTTTTGTCCTTTTGTCCTTCTACACGAGCACCAGCCTGTGGTTGACCACACTTAGCATGCTCTGTTCAAGAGGCTGCATCTTGCATCATTCGTATTGATAGAGCCATCTCGTTGCAGGGCATCTACCACGCTGCCGGTCATCTCTGCCTCTCATCTCACGCTCCCTGGACATCCCAGGACATGTTGATCACTGACAAGTGTTCAACAAGCTAGCCATGTCGTCTGACAGAGGTAAGTCCCTGGTCATTTGAGAGAGGTGTGTCCCTGTTTCTAGACAGTGTCCATCCTGCTGCTGAGTATGTGGTGTCAGACAAACATGGCTGGGTGGCTGTACAGTGGCTGTACAGTGGCTGTACAGTGGCTATACAGTGGCTGTACAAACAGTATAAGGCTAAGATGTGTGTCATAGTCTCAAAGTTCCCCTCGTGAAATACACATGTATGTATGTATGTATGTATGTATGTATGTATGTATGTATGTATGTATGTATGTATGTATGTATGTATGTATGTATGTAGGTAGGTAGGTAGGTAGGTAGGTAGGTAAACAAATTTGTTTAAATATGTATATATATATATATTTATATATATACATATTTATATATATACATATTTAAACAAATTAGAATATATATATTTATATATATATATATATATATATATATATATATATATATATATATATATATATATATATATATCATAAAATGCCATTGTCCTGGTAGAAAGACATCATCGTAGATTATCTGCCTTGAAAAAGGTAGCAAGAAGAGCAAGATGACAGACAAGATGACAGACAAGAAAAAAAGGACAAGAACTACAGAAACCAGATTGTCGTCCCATATGTTGAAGGTGTCTCAGGAGGGTTGATCAGGTACTGATGAAGTGTGGGGCGGCCACAGCCATGCATCCCCACACAACCCTCAGAGGCCTGTTGGTACACCCAAAGGACAAAGTAGTGCCCAAAGAACAGGATGAACCAGTGTACCAATGTTTGTGTAAGAGTTCTGGTAGTGGTCTGGTCTATACCGGTTAATAAAACTTGAAAAGAACAGTATGATCATGAAAATGAACTATCCTGAGAATGGTTAAATAATTTAAATACATATATATATATATATATATATATATATATAATATATGTTTTATATATATATATATATATATATATATATATATATATATATATATATATATACATACATACATATATACATACTTACATGACATTCTTAGTACATATCATACGACATAACTGCACCAGGGAACTAAATGACACAAACAACCTGTCCAGCAGCATTGATCACTGACCACAGACATTCCTGGTGTGTCAGAACCAAACCACAAGAGCAAAGAAATGTAAAAAAATTAAGAAAGCCATAAAAAAGTCATCAGCACCTACAGTCAGGTGGCAATGACAGATTTTAGACAGTCAGGAGACAAATTTAGAGGAAAACAACACAAAACCAAGTAAAAAAGGACATATTGGTTTTTGTAGGTGTGTGCATGACAAGAGAAATAAGTCAAGTTGTATCTAGTAAATGAAATTACAGTTGTCGCAAGTCCTACAGGATGGTTTAGAGTCTTGCTTCTCCACAGGTAGTAAGTCCACAACAGGTTAACATTTACCCCCTGTGTGGGATCTTTTACTTCCTCTGACATAGGCACCAGGTAGAAGGGACCAAGTGTCTCTTCCAAACGACACAGGCAAGCGGGGTGGATGAAATTGCCCAAGTTTCAAAACGCAGGTGGACTTAAACCATGATTCCTTCAATTGTCAGTCTGGCAGTGAGCCACCATGCCCCACTTATATGAGAGCAACAACTAGCTGATATTAAATACCTGATATCTTTAAAGATTATACATTTTAAGAACAAACACTTGAATCTAACACTCTTTGAATGTGCTTGCAAATAACTTGTTGAGGACTTGGTCAAATGTACCCAAGAACAAACCACAACTGTTACAACAGATGTCAACCAGTGTGGCTCTGTGGTAATTAGGTTATTTATAGGTCACGTCTACAAAGTTACGGTGGTTAGGGAAACCACAATTGCATACTACAACTGACTAACATAGTGATATAACACATCTACATCCGTGTTAACACATGCACGCACGCACGCACGCACGCACGCACACACACACACATTCACACAGATCTCACACAGATGTAGGTATTCGTTTGGCGTAGGTTATGACTTCTAAGAAATATAAAGTGATATTCCTTCTCCTATGGCCAGTGCCCCACATGAAACACTGCCACGGGACATGTTGTACCAAGCTTATTGCTAGGGACAGATTGCATGAGAGTTCTAAGAAGATCACACAGCTCTGATCAGGGGAGGGGCTCGTAATACTCAAAACAAACCCACTAACTCTAGATAGCAGTTGTGAGCAGTGCAAGTCGAGGGTACAACCTGGCATGTCAGGCCCATTTAATCATTCAGTTCCACGACAGACATCAGACAGGACAATTCCTAGAAGACGAACAACACTTCCTAGAAGACATCTATAACTGATACTGGAAAACCACAAGATAGCAACCAATTTGTGCAACATCAGCGTCCTTACTAGGTGAACAACCTGGTACCCTGGGGCTCATTGTTCTACTCTCAGTCTCCTTATATATAATTCTAAACAGGAACTAGGCTGTCTAGGAGAGTGCACAGATTCATTAGTCTAGTGCAGTACACATGTTCAATGATTGGTGCACCATGGTCTAGTGCAGTACACATGTTCAATGATTGGTGCACCATGGTCTAGTGCAGTACACATGTTCAATGATTGGTGCACCATTGTCTAGTGCAGTGCACATATCCAATGATTGGTGCACCATGGTCTAGTGCAGTACACATGTTCAATGATTGGTGCACCATGGTCTAGTGCAGTACACATGTTCAATGATTGGTGCACCATGGTCTAGTGCAGTACACATGTTCAATGATTGGTGCACCATGGTCTAGTGCAGTACACATGTTCAATGATTGGTGCACCATGGTCTAGTGCAGTACACATGTTCAATGATTGGTGCACCATGGTCTAGTGCAGTACACATGTTCAATGATTGGTGCACCATAGTCTAGTGCAGTACACATGTTCAATGATTGGTGTACCATTGTCTAGTACAGTGCACATATCCAATGATTGGTGCACCATGGTCTAGTGCAGTACACATGTTCAATGATTGGTGCACCATGGTCTAGTGCAGTACACATGTCCAATGATTGGTGCACCATTATCTAGTGCAGTGCACATATCCAATGATTGGTGCACCATGGTCTAGTGCAGTACACATGTTCAATGATTGGTGCACCATAGTCTAGTGCAGTACACATGTTCAATGATTGGTGCACCATGGTCTAGTGTAGTACACATGTTCAATGATTGGTGCATCATGGTCTAGTGCAGTACACATGTCCAATGATTGGTGCACCATGGTCTAGTGCAGTACACATGTCCAATGATTGGTGCACCATTGTCTAGTGCAGTGCACATATCCAATGATTGGTGCACCATGGTCTAGTGCAGTACACATGTTCAATGATTGGTGCATCATGGTCTAGTGCAGTACACATGTCCAATGATTGGTGCACCATTGTCTAGTGCAGTGCACATATCCAATGATTGGTGCACCATGGTCTAGTGCAGTACACATGTCCAATGATTGGTGCACCATGGTCTAGTGCAGTGCACATATCCAATGATTGGTGCACCATGGTCTAGTGCAGTACACATGTTCAATGATTGGTGCACCATGGTCTAGTGCAGTACACATGTTCAATGATTGGTGCACCATGGTCTAGTGCAGTACACATGTCCAATGATTGGTGTACCATGGTCTAGTGCAGTGCACATATCCAATGATTGGTGCACCATGGTCTAGTGCAGTACACATGTCCAATGATTGGTGCACCATGGTCTAGTGCAGTACACATGTCCAATGATTGGTGCACCATGGTCTAGTGCAGTACACATGTCCAATGATTGGTGTACCATGGTCTAGTGCAGTGCACATATCCAATGATTGGTGCACCATGGTCTAGTGCAGTACACATGTTCAATGATTGGTGCACCATGGTCTAGTGCAGTACACATGTTCAATGATTGGTGCACCATGGTCTAGTGCAGTACACATGTCCAATGATTGGTGTACCATGGTCTAGTGCAGTGCACATGTCCAATGATTGGTGCACCATGGTCTAGTGCAGTACACATGTCCAATGATTGGTGCACCATGGTCTAGTGCAGTACACATGTTCAATGATTGGTGCACCATGGTCTAGTGCAGTACACATGTCCAATGATTGGTGTACCATGGTCTAGTGCAGTGCACATATCCAATGATTGGTGCACCATGGTCTAGTGCAGTATACATGTTCAATGATTGGTGCACCATTGTCTAGTGCAGTGCACATATCCAATGATTGGTGCACCATTGTCTAGTGCAGTATACATGTCCAATGATTGGTGCACCATGGTCTAGTGCAGTGCACATATCCAATGAGTTGTGTACCATGGTCTAAGTACAGTGTACATGTCAAACGAGTGGTGCACCGTGGCTTAGTGCAGTGCGCATGCCCAATGATTGGTGCACCATGGTCTAGTGCAGTGCACATATCCAATGAGTTGTGTACCATGGTCTAAGTACAGTGTACATGTCAAACGAGTGGTGCACCGTGGCTTAGTGCAGTGCGCATGCCCAATGATTGGTGCACCATGGTCTAGTGCAGTACACATGTTCAATGAGTTGTGTACCATGGTCTAGTGCAGTGCACATGTCCAATGAGTTGTATACCATTGTCCAAGTACAGTGTATATGTCAAATGAATGGTGCACCATGTTCCACTACAGTGTACATGTCCAACGAGTTGTGTACCATGGTCTAAGTACAGTGCACATGTTCAATTATTGGTGCACCATGCTCTAGTGCAGTGCACATGTCCAGTGAGATGTGCACCATGCTCTAGTGCAGTGCACATGTCCAGTGAGATGTGTACCATGGTCTAGTGCAGTGCACATGTCCAGTGAGATGTGTACCATGGTCTAGTGCAGTGCACATGTCCAGTGAGATGTATACCATGGTCTAAGTACAGTGCACATGTTCAATTATTGGTGCACCATGCTCTAGTGCAGTGCACATGTCCAGTGAGATGTGTAACATGGTCTAGTGCAGTGCACTGATTCAATAATAATATTAATGGTTATTTTCCAACATAGGATAGCACAGAAAAGCATGATAAATACAGTAATTTATAATGTTAAAAAAGGGATATACTGAAGAAATGTATTATGCATTTGTACACCCCTGTACAACTGTCATACTCAACATCAAGTTGACTGCTAATGATGATGGTCTTAGTTTGGTCAATTTGACAAAGAAAACATTAGTTGAGAAAAGACACTATATTTGTCGTCAATGAGTGGTGCACCTGTTGCATAGGGAAGTTCACTGGTTCTGTTAATGGTGCAACAGTTGTCTAGTCTAGTAGTGAACTACTTAGTTTCACTATTTCCGTCTAATACCAGACAACATATCTTACAATGTCTAACCAGCACCTCTGTGTTTATCTCAACACAAAGGATATGATGTCAATAGTGTTTCACAGGATGTCTTATGAATCAAGTTATTTATAAAGATAACCTTTCTGCA
The DNA here is from genome assembly GCA_033239005.1 of Lamellibrachia satsuma. Lineage (NCBI taxonomy): Eukaryota > Metazoa > Annelida > Polychaeta > Sabellida > Siboglinidae > Lamellibrachia > Lamellibrachia satsuma. Next base: position 6,578,154 of record BSQZ01000021.1, on the reverse strand, counting down.
CAGAAGAAAATTAATTAGACACCTTATTCAGCTGTCATATTTTATAGGAGAAGTGAACTGACAAAAACACCTTTCTGCACCTGTTAATTTAACATCAGTAGCGAACATACAATATGGTGGTGACATTATGATGGCTACAAAGAGCCACTATGTTCTCCTTCTAGTGCTACTGTATGAGTCAACATTGCTGTAGTAGTAACCCATTCTATAGCGGCAAGTAGTAACATAGTACATATTTGTGGTCAGATCCTTCCACCAACTGACCACTGCAAGCATTACTGGGCTATTAGTCATACCTTGATTACCTATTTCCTGCCGCCCACACACCGTCACACATTGACCAGCTAATGGCAGCTATACACTATACTTGCCCGACTTAGAGAAATTAATGCTAATCTAACGTCTTCAGCTGGGGGGGTCACTCGCTAATATCCAATCATGTGGTTTATTCGTCCACTCAGTGGTCAGTTGAAAGACACAGTAAACAGTAGTGACCACTGGAATGTCTAAGCTGGCTGAAACATAGCTGGTCAGTTATTGTAAGTGTGAGACTGTGAGGTGTAAACAGAGTTAATTAGATTCTGCACTGAGATGTTTGGAATGTTTCAAAAGGATTGATTGACTTCTCTTTGATGTCCACCTTGTCTGTCACCAGCTTGAGACGGTGTCACTTGTCAACAGATTATGAGCACCTCACCCTGTGTGGTATGAAATACCTGAAGGCTAGATTACTATCTAAGATTACATCAGGATAAGCACGATATTTCTGTATTGCTGTTAGAAAGCATTCCTGTTTATTTATTAATATCTCAATTAGAATAGAATATTAATTTTGCTTACTTGCCGAGTTGACACACTAAGTAATGTGTCCAGTTTTTAATAAAAAAAAGCAAAGGGCATTACTACCAATCCACATTAATGTGAAACTTTCATGTCAACATTAAATGCTTCTCCTTTAGAAGTCCCTTTCTCTTACGGTTCTACCAAGAATACTATCCCTAACTTTATATTCTGTTTTATGTTTCCATGTCCATATTTTTTTCACATAAAAGATTGGTTAGACATGATCAAGTTTTTAGTAACCCATGTTGAGCTGGATATATTAATTTATGGTTAACAAGGTCTTTAATTAATGGTTGTAATAATGGTGTTAAACTGGTATATAATTGTCTGACCTATTTCTTGAAACTGCTAAATAACGGTTTAATGTTTTTTTCTTTCCATTCTATAGGGACTGTTCCTTCTTTTAGTAAAAAAAATTGTGAGTGGTTTTCAAATTTGTTCTACTGTTTTCTAAGCAGATGGTGGAATCCCATCAACTCCAATTAACTATCCTTGATTTTCTTGGCTTTTCTTGGTTTCACAACTAACTGCACTAAGTGATCTGATATACCCCCTCAGATTTAGTAACTGGCACTGGTAGCAAACTTATATCTTCCCTGGTTAACATTGAGATGATTTTCTCATTTAGGTCCTCAGCCATTTGAAATCCATCTGAAATTATGTTTCCAGCATTGAATATAAAATAGTACTTATTCTTACAGAGTATAACAAATGAATGGAAGATATTACCTGCTCATTGTATAAACACTAGCAACATGAATACATTTAAATACAGAACTGGCAGACATCTGAAAGATGCCAGCCAAACATGGAAGAACTGTTTTTAGGCCCCAAAACTTAATCATACACTCCCAACATTTTGAAGGATCTTATTCAGCATGACAATTTCTGTATTATTTCCCTTTAAAATATCATGTTTGCATAACATACTGGCCTTAAAATGTTGCATATTTTCAAAACTGTGAGATAGCACTGCTGCTTTGTGACCACAGGTCCTGGGAAACAGGAACTTGAACCCTTGCAGCTTTTCAATGACAATTTTAAATCTAAATAAAAATCCTGTGTGGAAAATCTTTGTTATTTCATGTGGAATTTAGCATCCTTATTTTGAGTAGCAGGCTGAAAAACTCTGTGTGTGCATAAATTGTTAAAATGGTTTAGTTAGAACCGGAACATTTCAATGATGAAGAACAACATTATCAACTGTTGGCTCTTAATGGGTCACAATTTGCCATATAGAAGGTCACAGGCAATAGTACATAGTAACATGAACAATGCTACAGAGAAGGCTAACAATCATGTTACATTATAGCATTACACAAATTTATAACTAAACGAGGAATTATTTTTTAATCATAATAGTGCATATTTTTCAATTATTTATTCTTTTGTCTATCCCACCCAAAACTGTGACTTAAAACAAGTCTTCTTGTGACTTCATGTGGGGCGCGGTAGTGTAAGGGGTTAGAACATTGGGCTCTCAATCAAAAGAACCCGGGTTCGAATCCATTAGCTACCATCTCGAAGCTTTGGCAATTTCATTCGTCCCACGTTGTCACAGTTCACTCAGCTGTATAAATGAGTACCTGGCTACAGACAGAGATGGATATCGGAACAAATAATCTTTGTGCAGTAATTGCAGTGTGGCTGAATACTTCCCAGAGAAGTTGAAATGGTGTCGTTGAAATGAACAGGTCTGCGAGGGACTGAAGTGTAAAGCGTATACAAGGACTGGATACGACGCTATATAAGAAAGTGTAAAGCGTATACAAGGACTGGATACGACGCTATATAAGAAAGTGTAAAGCGTATACAAGGACTGGATACGATGCTATATAAGAAAGTGTAAAGCATATACAAGGACTGGATGCGACGCTATACAAGAAATTGTAAAGCGTATACAAGGACTGGATACGATGCTATACAAGAAATTGTAAAGCGTATACAAGGACTGGATACGGCGCTATATAAGAAAGTGTAAAACGTATCCAAGGACTGGATACGGTGCTATATAAGAAAGTACATTTACCTTTTAATTCACATATTTTAGGAACATGTTTGTAGACAAAATATCCTGTGGAATGCAATAAGCCTACACTGTCTGTTACCTGCCACACAGACACAGATATTTTTAGCGGGAGTCGCTCTATCCGATGCGGTCACCTGAGACCAAACCGATGACACTTGACAGAGATATCCAGCAGAATTAGCTGTTGCCATCCTAGTTACAGATTATTAATTTTTACCAGCACAGATTGCTAGAGCCTGAGGCAAGAAGTATGAAAGGGGTAAATTGACCCATCATGCCACAACATGCATTGATAGCTTTTTGATAGCGTCAGTAACTTCCGCCTCACAGACAAGCCGGACTATGTGACTAACAGTAACAATGGGGAATGTGCAGGCATCTGCACACACAGCCAAGACTGAGTAAACAGCTTGCACAAGAACTATTTGTGTGGGTCATTCATAGCTCAAAAACAACTGCACTATAAAAGGAGGGCGGGAGATGGTTTCTTTTGTTAGTCACTTATTTGTGTCATATTTACCAGTTGGGTCAGCATGACACAGCAGAAACAGAGACATAAACATGGTATCTTTAAATTTCTAAAGTTGTATGATTGTAAATTTTACAACAAGTAAATATCCAAGTGTATATCACATGCCTTTTTATTCAACACATAGGTTTCCTCCATAGGACCTGGAAATAGCTATCCCAAAACAATCTCACTACGTGGTGAACTTAATTTTCCAAGTTAATTACACAAGGTGCATTAAGCCTGAATCATAAATGATATGTTACATGGAGATAACTGATCTTCAATCATGTGGTTCAGTGGTCAATTAATGATCAGCTGAAGCCACAATAGGGATCAGACCACAGTTAAACTTCCAGCTGTGTTTCACGCAGTGCATAAAAATGTGCAAGTTAGCTGATTTCAATGATTTTATTTGCCTGACTATTTGTAACTGTATTCAGCCAGCAAAGTTGGTGTGCTGTTATTATGGCTGATGAATGCCCCAAAACGTAATCCTACACTACTATTCAGCATGACAACTTCTGGAATATTTCCCTTTAAAATGTCATGATTACATTACATACTGGAGGCCTTAAAATGTAGCATATTTAAAAAACTGTGAAACCCTGAGTTAGCACTACTGCTTTGTGGCAACAGGTCCTGGGAAATGGGCCCCCAAGGAAATGGGGACCCCTGGGAAACAATGAACGAAAACCCTGAGCATAATAAAAAAGTCACACTATTAATACTGTTGGATATCTGAAACAGCAATATTGACACATGGTGGCATCTTCAATATTTGTTTTTGACAAATTGCCATCAGTGTAACTATGATTAATTGAATTGGACTAAAATACATGACATTACCATCAAAAGAACATCAAAAAGACATGACTTTACCATCAAAACATCATCAAAATGACAGGACATTACGATCAAAAACAACTTCAATTTTGAATCTCCGCTGACCACCTGATGCCATAGATAAAGGGATCATCATTTATTTAAATGTTATTAATTCTGATTATTTCTGGCAATGTGTGTGGCCACATGAATACGGCAACCTGGGGGGGCCCCCTGGCAGGGGAGCTGCCAGGGACCACTGTCGCAGTAGGGTTGCCGGGACGCTGAAAGACCCGCACCGTAAACAGGAAACCACAAACTGGCCAGTAACACTTTGTGGTCCATGTCATGACCAACCGTGACAACTGTAGATCACAGGTGACTATCAGTCTGTGGTCACACCTTCACAGGCAACCTTTCTCAGAACGCCATTGCGCGGGGACATTTGAATAAATCACGGCTGTAAACCTCTCGATTGGGTTAGCTCTGAATCTAAATATCCTTGATTACTGCAAAAAATGGCTTAACTGAAGCGAAGGTAGGATTGCGCAACTACACATTAGTAACTCAAGTCCGACTCGCACGTCCACGATAAAATGGCAGTCAGGGACAATGCACTAAAGGATTGATGTTTACTGCTGTCCGCCTACTAATGGATTTGTATATTTTTCATACAAAACACATAATCTAATATCACTTAAGCACCATCTCAGAAAATTATTTATTTTCTGATCATAATTCATATAAATGATGAAAGATGAACACATCAAACACATTCTGTTACAATCAAGTCAGTATGTATATGCCTAGCATTGTATACATAGGTCAATGTAATTTAAAGTTTCATGTGGGAGTCTGGGGTTAAATGATATTGGTTGATTGTGTAATTTTGAGTTGCCCCCTTATAGATAGCCAGGCCTGATGAAGGATTTAGCACCTGGTTGTGTCAGTCTACAGTATAAGTATATAGCATAAGTTCACCTGACCACATACTGTATTCAACAAGCGAAAAAGCTGATCTGTCGAATGTTTTTGGTGACACACCTTCAGTATTTAATGAATAATATCCAAAAACATACAGTATACACGGCCCAAATTGTATGGGGGTGGATGCACCAGGTTTACCCCCATAAATAAAAAAGTCATGCTTGGATAGTCAAAGGCTTCAACATTTAAACAGACTGTCACATTGTCACAACAGTGTATACGTTGTACTGGGGGAAGCAGCTAAATAAAAAAATATATATATCACAAGAGAGAAAGCAGTGTTTACATGCTGCCCGGGGTTGTTGGAAAAATAACTGAAAAAAGAAAATAGATAACAAAAAACAATATATCAGATATTTTACCAGAAAGCACATTAATAAAATAGTCAATTTAAGTAATTTTTATTTCTCTGGACAAACACAATTTTTCTAAGAAATATAATTATGTCAAGTTTTCTTTCTGAACTAAAATATCTGTTTCTGTTTTATCAAATCAGAAATCTCTAGAAATGTCAAAATCACACAAATATTTTCCTTACATACATTGTAATTATTGTGTTTCCTGTTAGATACTTTCCTCTGGACTATCACTGGCTAGAGGGTAGTCACTTACATCATCTGCTGGATCTCCACTGTGAACCAGTTCCTACAGACCGACTTAATCAGGCCCCGGGTCACTGGCTGGACAGTCTCAGAGCTGCTGACTGACATCGGCTGTAATGGCACAATGGTGGACTGTGACATTTAGTGACAATGACATGCATGACAACAATTGACAATGACATTCAAGTGACAGGTCAACAACTAAAAGTATCATTTGGTGACAATTACATACAGGACAACAACATGGATGACACAGTGGACATTGTCAATTAGTGACATTGACATGTAGGATGATAATGTATTGTGTCATTTCAACAGTGACATACAGGAATACAACATATAATGTGATGAAGTGACAATGGCCTGTAGACAGACAAGGTGATGAAATGACAACGGCCTGTAGACAGACAAGGTGATGAAATGACAATGGCATGTAGACAGACAAGGTGATGAAATGACAACGGCCTGTAGACAGACAAGGTGATGAAGTGACAATGGCATGTAGACAGACAAGGTGAAGAAATGACAACGGCCTGTAGACAGACAAGGTGATGAAGTGACAACGGCCTGTAGACAGACAAGGTGATGAAATGACAATGGCATGTAGACAGACAAGGTGATGAAATGACAATGGCCTGTAGACAGACAAGGTGATGAAGTGACAATGGCTTGTAGACAGACAAGGTGATGAAATGACAACGGCCTGTAGACAGACAAGGTGATGAAATGACAACGGCCTGTAGACAGACAAGGTGATGAAATGACAATGGCATGTAGACAGACAAGGTGATGAAATGACAACGGCCTGTAGACAGACAAGGTGATGAAATGACAATGGCCTGTAGACAGACAAGGTGATGAAGTGACAACGGCCTGTAGACAGACAAGATGATGAAGTGACAACGGCCTGTAGACAGACAAGGTGATGAAATGACAACGGCCTGTAGACAGACAAGGTGATGAAATGACAATGGCATGTAGACAGACAAGTTGATGAAGTGACAATGGTTTGTAGACAGACAAGGTGATGAAATGACAACGGCCTGTAGACAGACAAGGTGATGAAATGACAACGGCCTGTAGACAGACAAGGTGATGAAATGACAACGGCCTGTAGACAGACAAGGTGATGAAATGACAATGGCATGTAGACAGACAAGTTGATGAAGTGACAATGGTTTGTAGACAGACAAGGTGATGAAATGACAACGGCCTGTAGACAGACAAGGTGATGAAATGACAACGGCCTGTAGACAGACAAGGTGATGAAATGACAACGGCATGTAGACAGACAAGGTGATGAAATGACAATGGCATGTAGACAGACAAGGTGATGAAATGACAATGGCCTGTAGACAGACAAGGTGATGAAGTGACAACGGCCTGTAGACAGACAAGGTGATGAAATGACAATGGCCTGTAGACAGACAAGGTGATGAAATGACAATGGCATGTAGACAGACAAGGTGATGAAATGACAATGGCCTGTAGACAGACAAGGTGATGAAATGACAATGGCATGTAGACAGACAAGGTGATGAAGTGACAACGGCCTGTAGACAGACAAGGTGATGAAATGACAATGGCATGTAGACAGACAAGGTGATGAAATGACAATGGCATGTAGACAGACAAGGTGATGAAGTGACAATGGCTTGTAGACAGACAAGGTGATGAAATGACAATGGCATGTAGACAGACAAGGTGATGAAGTGACAATGGCTTGTAGACAGACAAGATGATGAAATGACAATGGCATGTAGACAGACAAGGTGATGAAATGACAACGGCCTGTAGACAGACAAGGTAATGAAGTGACAACGGCCTGTAGACAGACAAGGTGATGAAATGACAATGGCATGTAGACAGACAAGGTGACGAAGTGACAACGGCCTGTAGACAGACAAGGTAACAAAGTGACAATTGCCTGTAGACAGACAAGGTGAAGAAATGACAATGGCATGTAGACAGACAAGGTGATGAAGTGACAATGGCCTGTAGTGATGACATCATTTAGTGACAATCAACCAATAAGATGTAGGAGAATGTTGGACTGTATCATTTGGTGTCAATTTACTGCCACGGATATGGAGAAAAAACATGCAGAAAAGGAGTGAGAATGATTACATAGAGATAGTAACTGAGTAACCTGCACTCAACACTTACCAGAGTTCATGCCAACACCATTCATGTAGGGGACAGCTGGCAAGAAAACTAACGATCTCTCTCTTTGTCTAAATCATTAAATCATATTCTATGTCTTCCCTTTTTCTAGAAAAACGTTTTCTGTATCACCTAATTATGATGTTTATTTATGTTACCCAGCAGTAAAATAACAGGCCTGTTGCTAAAAAGAAACAACCGCCTATGTGTGGCAGGTTTTGCAGACGGACAGACAGAGGACCTCAGACGGACAGACAGAGGACCTCAGACGGACAGACAGAGGACCTCAGACGTTCCTAGATAGAGATAAAGCACAGAGGAAATTTAATCTGCAACATATATTAAATGCATCTCAGGGATAAGATATCTAGGGTAGGGTTAAAATGGACAAAATCAGCACTGTGGGGGCAGGGGTGTTGTAAACAAGCTTACGGGTGAAAATGGATCAAAAAAGGATCAGGGAAAGAGGGGTTGTGACATTGTAAAAGGGGTTGTGACATTGTAAAATGTGGTAATTTCTTTGAGGCAAAAATTTACATTGTAAAAATTCAGGAGGGTTTTAAAAACTATATTTAAGGTTGATCTGAAAACGCCGGTGCATGACAATACTTGAGACCGATGTCATATAAAACCAGACTGCCTCACTACATGAAACTTTGAATTACCACTTTGTATTTGTCAGGTGACAGTTTGGCCATCATAAGAGAAAACTACCAGTCTGTACTCAAAGTAAGCACCTTTAGTACACTTTCTCAAAAGTAGACCAAAGTACTGAGCGAACTATAATTATAGTTGAATGAAGCAGTCCAGTGTAATTGCCTACACACATTAGTAGCTCGACATTCCTATGTGGTGACACTGTCATCACCATCTGTTTTACCTTGTGGCTAAACAGAGACAACTGACCCCCAATCATGTGGTTCAGAGGTGTAATCTTTGGTCAGTTGCAGCCACACAGGGGTCAGACCACAGTTATTCTTCCAGCTGCATTTTAGACGAATGTAGCATATTAAAATTTGCAAATTAGTCTATTTTAGTGTTTTCATTTGTCAAGGAATAATTGTATTCAGCCAGCATGGTTGGTAAACTTGAAATGTTGGACCTTTGGCAGCGAGATGTTGCAATATTAAATGGATTTGAAGATTAGTGGTAACATTCCTGAAACAATGTTAGGCCTAGTAATATTTTGCCAAAACAGCCACTTTTTATAGTACAGTATGTGTATTTGTGACAGGATTAAGAGTTCAAAATGGTTGGTTTTGACCAAATTTATTCATGATAACATGGTACCAGTGGACACATTGAAGTAAAAATGGTTTATTGTCTCATTTCTCTAAGATCATGCAAAACGTTAACATGGCCATCAACTGAAAAATCAACTGTGGTCTGAACCCAGTAGTAATGTCAGGGTGACTACTAGAATGCCCAAGTTGGTTAAAATGCAATGCATTTACATATCATACCCTCGATGCCACGCTATGAACTATGCATTTTGGATCTCATGTATACAAGACATTCCATGTTTACTACAATTTGACAAAATTTACACCATATTTGGACTGAATAGGTTGATTTTGAGATCTGGATATGATTGTTCATGCAGAGAAATTTTTTTATAAAAACTACAACATTTGCTATGCTTAATAATTTTTCACTGTCTTCTTAAATCGATGAATGACACACACTTCTTGGTATCTTGGTACCATGCACAATGCAAAATTGCTATATATGTATGCAACATTAAAAAAGACAACCACCTGTCATCCTTACACCAAAAGGTGCCTTAACTACAAAGACACATATAATCAAGCAAGAATATTCATACACTAACATGCGCACACGCACACACACATACAAGTCATACATAATCAGAGATGATATTATTGTTTTTTCTTCTTCTCTTCTCGGAAGAGTTATATATGTCTGACCAACTGATTTAGTTTAATTTGAATTTCTAAGGTGGCTCCTTGATAGCAACTATCAAAGTCTTAGAGGAGTCTCCTGACCCTATTTGTTTATTTACCTTAATACATACCATGTTTACTTATGACAGTATACCCTGTATTATGTCAAATTATAATTCAACATGGATATATGTATTATGTGAAATGTATGATGGGTCAAATAAAACAATTCTTCTTAAATAGTGATAAAGCAATGACATTAAAAAATGGCCTGATTGAAAAATGTTAAACTCAACAATGGTATTGTGATGCTTCATATTTCTTTCTCTTCCTAATGCACCATTATCTCAGTTAAAATGTCAAGTGCCAAATGTGCAGTTGATACAAAGCTCATATATACAGTGTGTGTATATAGTGTGGCCTCAACAACACAGACTTTCTTTATCTGTGATATATATATATATATGCAAAAAAATTTTCATTATTTCTGCTGGGTTGTGACATTTCCATCCAGTCCCTCATTTCTAGGTCTGTATGATATTGTTATTGTTCTAAACAATTTCCAAATTCTATTAAGATATTCCACTTGAGGTTCTACTATCGTTCTAGTACATTCTTTTTATAATGATTACTTTGCTGAAAGAAAATATTGGAAGTAATTTTTTTATTTCACCAATGTAATATCCAGAAAGTACCACGAAAACTGCAGCCAGACCAGTTATGAGTAACCATGTTGACTGGATAGCCACAGAGACCCTGGACCCAGCTACAACAACATAACTTATAACCACAA
>BSQZ01000021.1:5787500-5955000 GCA_033239005.1 Lamellibrachia satsuma | reverse complement strand
TTCAGAAGAAAAAAAACAGTTATTGATACGTGGAACTATTTGGGCAGAATCCACTCATACAGTAGAAATGCCTATTTTCACAGTGGTGATCTTAGATTAATACGTGCAAACAAATTAAACCTCTCACCGACTTTCTCCAGCAGCGAAAACTATGACCAGAACACTGACAATACAAAATGGGTCAACAACCATCCAACGCAAGGAGTGGAACACCTAGCAGATATACCGATATGTATATTTGCTTTATATTGAATTTCCGTTTTCTTGACCGATGTCTTGCCACACTATATATCGGACAAAGCAAAAACCTGCAATATGGAAGATGTTCTAACTTTGCCCGTGCATGTATAGGTCCAAGTATTATCTGACCAACAATCGAATTAAGCATAGTATCTTGATGATCAACTGATGCTCAACTCTTCCCTTCCGGATATAGATTAGGCAAATGTATCCATATAAATATAGGGTGAGGGCGGGGCTAGTCCGCCCCCCGGGGCTAGTCCACCCCCCCGGGGCAAGTCAGCCAACCGGCTTTTATTCCTTAGTGCCTTTGCAGAATTTAGTACTTTAGGTTACACGACTATGACACATGATCATCAAAATACCTGCAACGGGAAACTGGCGTCCACGAGTTGTTGCTGGCTGGAAAGTTGTGAGCAAGAAAACTGATTTTGGTGACTGAAAGTAAAATTTTTAAAGTTTTGTTTCGATCAAATTCCAGTACTTAAAAGTGGCATTGGTTAAACACTCAGAGTGCTGAGTAAAGTCCTAATGTCAGAGCTATTATTTTGACATTATGTGGTTGCTCTATCCAGTGTGACTGATATTTAGTTGCCCCCCCCCACCAAATGTGTCTCTGTGTTGGGGCAAGTCCGTCTATGTGCCACGGGACAAGTTCGACCCTACGATATCTGATGTAAAATGCTCAGAATCACTTGTGAACATAAACCCACTAACACGCACTCTTATAAAGACTTCAAATTGTCCATGTTAGTGTTTTTGTCTAGTAAAAAAGTGATGAAACCACATTTTCATTTCACCATTTTCTAGCTGATGCAGTGCCAAACCTTGTTTTCTGTTTGTCTGGTTTATTTCATGAATAAAACATAATTTGTAAAGATTTTAAGTTTCTAACACAATGTCTGTCACAAACATGACGTTTGTTTGACATAAAAATAAAACTGCACAGTGCTTGTGTGTTTAGTGCTTAAAGTACGTGTGGGGCGAACTTGCGGGGCAAGTCTACCCGTGCTTGGGTTGGTTTACTAAGTGTCACATTTGGATATTGTCTTCTAACAGTTTTGCCATATGTTGATAGCACAAATGTGGGCAATATTTGCGGTCAATTTAAGGTCGGAACTGATCCTCTAGCTGTGCAAAAACAGTCTCCAGATCTATTCGAGTGTCCAAGGGGCGGATTAGTCCCGGTCCCCCTATCCAACATAAGGAAGATGTTTTGTCCACTTGCCACCTGGACATTTGCCGTGGATGGCAATTTTGTTTAAATGCTGTTAACTAATCGTAAACGTGTGTGCTGCCAACGCAGAGATGCGATCGAACGTTGACTTCCTGGAGCACGATGACGACGACGCTCCCGACACGCCGTTCTACCGCACGATGACGTATGCTTCCGGTCGCGCATTCGCCGTCAGCATGCTCGACAGTCTCATGAGTTGCGTAAGTTCCGCGCAGCCGCAGTGTTGGTTTGTGCACAAAAACTAGACACAATAACCATGTGCATGTTTTCCTAAAACTAGAAACAATAACCATGTGCATGTTTTCCTAAAACTAGACACAATAACCATGTGCATGTTTTCATAAAACTAGACACAATAACCATGTGCATGTTTTCATAAAACTTCAATGACTTTTACATTTGAAGAAAACATAACAAAGCCACTTTGTTTTGGAAAAAACCAAGAAAACATTAAATATCGAACTGTATCGGGAATATCCCGGTGATGTCTATGCAGACATTGTTTGCTGACATCAGTGGATGATAGCACGATAATGTATTGTGCACAAATATAAAAAAAATGTCCAGTGGAGGCAACGCCTTAAGAAATTTATAAAAATTAATATTCCAATTTACTATTAGATTATTTCACACGACGGTTCACTTAAACGAACATCTGCAATTGTATTCACATATATGTAACTATATTTTAATATGTATTTCTATTTTTAAATATTTTGCCATATTTGCTACGATTAATTTAGTCCATAGCAGCAGCGGAAGCGGCATGGGCAGGGGCGGAGGGAGGGGCAACGGCATGGGCAGGGGCGGAGGCAGGGGCAGCGGCATGGGCAGGGGCGGAGGCAGCGGCAGCGGCATGGGCAGGGGCGGAGGGAGAGGCAGCGGCATGGGCAGGGGCGGAGGCAGCGGCAGCGGCATGGGCAGGGGCGGAGGGAGGGGCAGCGGCATGGGCAGGGGCGGAGGGAGGGGCAGCGGCATGGGCAGGGGCGGAGGGAGGGGCAGCGGCATGGGCAGGGGCGGAGACAGGGGCAGCGGCATGGGCAGAGGCGGAGGCAGGGGCAGCGGCATGGGCATGGGCGGAGGGAGGGGCAGCGGCAGTATGCCATGAAATCGTTGTTAAAGTTAATTCGGCAACTTGCAGGTGTACATAAATTCGGACCTGCTGACGATGGTGCGGATGTTGACGACAGGCGCCTCGGTGGTCGAGTATGAGCAGATCCTCGCCGATGGTCTCGGCTTAATTCGGCAGCAGTCGTTGGTGGATGTGTCTGCCGCCAGGAACCGCTGCCGTGTGGCGCAGCTAGACCTCGGGGACGGACGATTCGCACAGCTCGAAGTGGGTAAAATAATAAAAATAATAACTATTATTATTACTATTGTTATCATAACACTTTTATAACGCCTAAATTCACGGGGATCTGAGCTCAGGGTTGCAACGAGAGAATCATTAGACTTAATAATCGTGAACAGGGATGTACGGACGCCATCAACAGAGCGAAGGGCCGTCGATGAATTAAGGTGGAAATGCAATTTAAAAATATATTACTTGAGTCTTTTTTGTGGAAGGCGGCTATATTTTAAGAATTTTTTTAGACATCTCAGTTTATGCCACCACAAAAAAAGCACAACAATTACTCTAAATAACAGCCAACCAGATTTTTGTAATATATAATTAGCATATGTACGCAACATAGAATTTGTTAATTTTCTTCTAGTTTTATTATATCCAATGGTCTGCTCGAAGATTTTGCACGTTATTGTGTGATGCTCTTAAATACAGTTTCGTCAATTGCTGGTTTTGTTTCCATCGATAATCCCTAAATCTATGTTAATTTGTATCCGCTAGATTATAAGTTACTGCCCTTCATGGGTCTAGTCATACATTACGCATCGCACGAAGAGTTGACCCATATCTCAATCATTTGCACAATGACATCTATATCTCAACATCTAACCAGATCAAGTGAAGGTTCAACTTTGTTTAATTACAACGTCGTGAAAGATTTGACTGTTGTCAAATCTTAATAGGCGAATTATTCCAACAAATATTTCATTGCACACCCACGTGATAGAGTGAAGAAACCATTCGGTTATTATATGTATAATGGAATGTTTTATAATAATATTATGTATGAGCAGTTGTTCAAATGAAGAATGATTTGTTTACCCTTATTGGCTGCAGTTGTCTTTTTTAAACCATTTAATACGCCGACTGACCTTTGGTTCCTTGGTTCATTGGATCGCTATTCTATTAATAATTTTGGACTTATATGCTACATTGTTTGGTTAATCCGATATGGTCGCACGAAGCCACATGAAACCTGTCTCAGTGATAATGCTTGGTGTTTGCAGCACAACAACCGCTACGGAAGGCTGTTCGTGCAGGCGCTCAACCGATACGGCATTCTGTGTCTGGGACTGTACCGGGTGATGGAGCTTTCTGAGGACTCTGGGCGTCCGTCGAGACGTTACGTCATGACACACCCGCCACCGTCTGTCAACCTGTTGCCAAGCGACAAGGTAACGAACTTTGTGACGTCTTTACGTTAAAATTGTACTAGTTACATGGTAGACATGGTAACGATCTGTTTAGCGTCTTGTACGTTGACGCTATGCTAGGTACACGGTAGACAAGGTAACGATCTGTTTAGCGTCTTGTACGTTAACGCTATGCTAGGTACACGGTAGACATGGTAACGATCTGTTTAGCGTCTTGTACGTTAACGCTATGCTAGGTACACGGTAGACATGGTAACGATCTGTTTAGCGTCTTGTACGTTGACGCTATGCTAGGTACACGGTAGACATGGTAACGATCTGTTTAGCGTCTTGTACGTTAACGCTATGCTAGGTACACGGTAGACATGGTAACGATCTGTTTAGCGTCTTGTACGTTGACGCTATGCTAGGTACACGGTAGACAAGGTAACGATCTGTTTAGCGTCTTGTACGTTGACGCTATGCTAGGTACACGGTAGACAAGGTAACGATCTGTTTAGCGTCTTGTACGTTAACGCTATGCTAGGTACACGGTAGACAAGGTAACGATCTGTTTAGCGTCTTGTACGTTGACGCTATGCTAGGTACACGGTAGACAAGGTAACGATCTGTTTAGCGTCTTGTACGTTGACGCTATGCTAGGTACACGGTAGACAAGGTAACGATCTGTTTAGCGTCTTGTACGTTGACGCTATGCTAGGTACACGGTAGACAAGGTAACGATCTGTTTAGCGTCTTGTACGTTAACGCTATGCTAGGTACACGGTAGACAAGGTAACGATCCGTTTAGCGTCTTGTACGTTGACGCTATGCTAGGTACACGGTAGACAAGGTAACGATCTGTTTAGCGTCTTGTACGTTAACGCTATGCTAGGTACACGGTAGACAAGGTAACGATCTGTTTAGCGTCTTGTACGTTGACGCTATGCTAGGTACACGGTAGACAAGGTAACGATCTGTTTAGCGTCTTGTACGTTGACGCTATGCTAGGCACACGGTAGACAAGGTAACGATCTGTTTAGCGTCTTGTACGTTGACGCTATGCTAGGTACACGGTAGACAAGGTAAATCAGATGTAACGACTTACGGCCGAGGCTAGTTGAAACACGGTATTTGTTAAAACATTGAATGCAACTCTGAAACACATGAATAGAAATCTTCGCTCGCCCCTTCTTGTGGATAGTATCTACATTACACATTAGCTTTGTTTGCATGGCACGTACAAAAATACAAAGCAGAAGCTACACCGCTCTGCTTTTTTTTTGAGGATTGAATTAACAATACTCGGTATGCCCGTGAAGAATGTCTTCTTATTGATAATAATCCCGAGTTCATATTTAACCGTAATTAGAAAAAAGTTATATAAATCAAACGATATGTTGATATCATACATGTGTAGATCAACACAACTAGACTGCAGTACTTACAAACAGTACATGCACATTCGCCTAGTAGCTGTGTATATGGCATATATATATATATATATATATATATATATATATATATATATATATATATATATATATATATATATATATATATATATATATATATATATATATATATATATATATATATATATATATATATACCTAGCACGAGTGTCAACATATTTCTGTTTTTATTAAACGTTTGTACGACTGACGCCGGTCCTCTTCAAGAACCCCAGCCTATTTGATAGATGCGCTGGATCTATAACGTACTTTGTAGATGCCCTGGACCTCTGGCCTACTTGGTAGATGCCCTGGACCTCTGGCCTACTTGGTAGATGCCGTGGATTTTCAGCGTAGAGTACTTGGTAGTGGGTGGTGCTGTTTATTACGACCATTTCCACAAGGAGGCGCCACGGTCGGTCAGTTGTTCAGGTTGGATCCGCCGCCCGCAGTACTCATGACCGTTTAACACGTTTGTTTCCCCGGAACCGACCGGCTGTGTGTTTGATGTGTTCATGGCACTAATACTAATGGTGACTTAAAACGTTCCAATCCGTGACTAAAACCTTTTATTTCATGGATTCGTCTTATAGATGTACAACACAAACAAAGTTGGCTGTCTAAAGTGTTCGTCCGTTTCCACGACTGAACACGTCTGTTTCAGGTGTTCGTCTTAGAGCCGTACCACCTGGAGCAGACCTCGAGCAGCATGGCCGGTTCCTGCGTGGCGTCTTCCACGGCGTCTCCAGTGTTGTCGCACAAGAGCAGCCGGCGCTGTAAGAGTCGCGACGATCGACCGCCGCGTTATACCGAGTGCAGCGGCCTCACGGGCCGGGCTGGATGCGTTGCCGACAGGAATTGGCTTGGGCGAAGCAAGAAATCTACGAAAACACTCGCATCGTGCGCGCGTGTTTCAGAATGCAGTCAAACTACACATGTCTGAAGCGAAAGTGTCACTACTGTGACGTCACATTTAGATAACTGGAACATGCCTTTAATGTATGTATGGTTTATTTCGGTATAATCGCACGAGAACAGTACTGAATAATATGATAATCACACTTATGAAATACGAGGTAGCAAATGCGTAAAACGCGAAACACTTTATTACAGAGTATTTAAAAAATAGCTTGCAACTATTTACAACTGGAACTGTTGATCGATTATGGACTGCTTACCTGTTTTTGTTTAGGTGCCCTGCCGAGCTTCGGTCTCTCGAGGATTTTAGCGCAATAGAAGTATTTTATATATTATTATTATAAGGAAACATTCCAATACGTTCCAGCCAATCTTTACAAGAACAAGAACAATAATGTTTACTTGACCCCAAATTAAATTATACAGTGTGCAATTTATAAGTATATTGCTGTATTTTATATACATATATTGTATATATACTTAAACTATAATTAACCTATACTCATAATAAAAAAATAAAAATAAAAAGGTGTCAGTGACTCCTATTAAGAAAAATAAGTCGCTGTCATAGGAATCCACTCATTATATCAAATAATATTTGGCTTCTCTTCATATATATATATATATATATATATATATATATATATATATATATATATTATATCAAATAATATTTGGCTTTTATATATATATATATATATATATATATATATATATATATATATATATATATATATATATATATATATATATATATATATATATAAATTCTTTATTTCAATATATATATTTTTTATTATTAAAAAACTTATTAAAAAATATATTTGTAACTGTAACTGTTTCTAGAATGTATGTAGCGGTGTGTTTGTTTGTACTACATAGATAGATAATTGAATGTAGATTCCTAAATACTTGTATGTATGAAATACCTATGTATCTATGCCTATATGTGTATTTTATAACTTTTTCAGGTTTTTCTGACATATATGGGTCATTATACTTTTAGACCATCAATTGGGCTTTGGAACCAAGCAAAAATAAAAAGTGTCTGAATAACACAAAACGTTGGTCAGTACATGTCTGATATGTGCTGAGTTATGTACGGTACATGGTTACGTTGAATATTTGAAACTAATTTGTTAGTTCATGTTTTAAGATGCCATACTAGAGCAAGGTATCTCAACACTGTTACCTGTTAAAATAAATGCTGCACATAATGCATTCAAACATCAGTATAAATACCTTGATTGTTTTATGTGCATTCTTGTTGTAAGTAGTCTAGCTAACCAAATTTGTATTATTTATATGTTTCTAAGCATTTTATAATCAAAAATGCATACAAGTAGTTGTGTCCTTGTTTATATGGAAAATGCTGAACACCGCGCAGTGGTAACGGTGTTGATAGTAACGGTGTTGAGCAATTGATGGTTTTCTTGGGTTTACGCGAAACACGGCGCTTTTTTATCGCCCATTGTTAGGCATATCAAGATGTATTATCATGCCCTATCTCACCATATTTTATATTTTGACCAATAACTGCATCTCATATACAAAATGTTGATAACGGTGTTGATATTCAATAAACATACGGTGAAATAAATACGTTTCTTACCTGATTTATTCGCAATCTGCAGAAATCACACGATAAACGCAGTATTCACAATGGTCCGGTGATATCAAGCAAACATTGACGCCACATAATGAATGAATAAGCATTACTCTGTGAGCTATGGGAGTGGATACAAACTTGTCGGTAACGGTGTTGAAAATATTTATGGACACATCTAAATGAGGTCATATCTTATTTAGAAATCTTAAAATAGGAAATCTAGCAACAATAAAATATAGCTTATACATTACATTAACGGAAACCTATCACTTAAGTTCAGATAACTTGTAATTTAATTAGGTTTTAGATACATTTTCAATGAGGAACGCCAACTCGGACAGGCTGTTTTCGCCTACAACGCGTAATGGATGACCCCTTAACAAACAAATTGTTGAAGAAATATAATTGTTTTGCATGCGCCTATAGTATATAGAACATGTTTACAGTCTGCAATACATTATTTTGTTGTAGCTTCATAAATATAACTTTTAGAGACATTCCTATACGTCGGACAGCAATTGATGGTCTAAAAGTATAATGACCCATATAACAATTTCATATTGTACATATGTTTTCATATTTTTGTAAGAGATAATTTTTTTTAACTAGTACACAAAACCACGTAAACTGTGAGTGAATATTTTTTCTATAACTAATTGTGGAGTACCATTTATAACGTGCGGCAAGTTGTGTTTAAAACTTTTTGGCAAATTCATGTCTTGCCCTGATGTATGTATATTTGTAACGTTGCGAGTATTATGACTGTGTATATTGTTATTTTGTTTCTAGAGTTAGTATATGTTTTAATCATTTAATATACCAGTCATCTTAGAACATTTATTTGATTTTTTTCTATGTGTTTTTTTCCAGTTTAGATTTGTGTCCAGAGTTAATCATAGGAAATTAAATTCATTCACTCGTTCAATGTTGATGTTTTCTATTTTAAGAAAAAGAGTTAGCGTATCTTTTTTGGTACATGAAAAATCATATATTTAAATTTGTCTTTATTTAATGACAATTTATTAATATTTAGCCATTAAATAATTTTACGTAGTTCATCGTTTATTAAAGATTGTGTACTTTAATTTTAATTTTTTGTGCAATCACTAAAATGTTTTAATGTGCTGGAGAGTGTTGTATAATCAGCATACATAAGGACGCTAAACATATTACTGACTTGCGGGAAATAATTTATGTAAATAGTAAACAATGCTGTGTTTGTTACAATTTATACACCAACAGCTCCAAATAAGCCAAGTCCAAATCAATGAATTATTGATGTCCGTTTATTTACGTATTTACTGAAACAGATTCGGTGTTAACGAGTCTTTCCTTTGTCTCCAGAGATATTATTATGTCTTGCTGGATCTTTGTTAGGCCGCTCATCGCCGATCTTCCTATTCGTCTTGTGAAGTATGCGCTGCTGCCACACAATCTTTGTTAGGCCGCTCATCGCCGATCTTCCTATTCGTCTTGTGAAGTATGCGCTGCTGCCACACAATCTTTGTTAGGCCGCTCATCGCCGATCTTCCTATTCGTCTTGTGAAGTATGCGCTGCTGCCACACAATCTTTGTTAGGCCGCTCATCGCCGATCTTCCTATTCGACTTGTGAAGTACGCGCTGCTGCCACACAATCTTTGTTAGGCCGCTCATCGCCGATCTTCCTATTCGTCTTGTGAAGTACGCGCTGCTGCCACAATCTTTGTTAGGCCGCTCATCGCCGATCTTCCTATTCGTCTTGTGAAGTACGCGCTGCTGCCACACAATCTTTGTTAGGCCGCTCATCGCCGATCTTCCTATTCGTCTTGTGAAGTACGCGCTGCTGCCACACAATCTTTGTTAGGCCGCTCATCGCCGATCTTCCTATTCGTCTTGTGAAGTACGCGCTGCTGCCACACAATCTTTGTTAGGCCGCTCATCGCCGATCTTCCTATTCATCTTGTGAAGTACGCGCTGCTGCCACACAATCTTTCGTTAATAATTTGTAACGTCAATAACTGGGGACACAAGTGATTCTCGTTTCGAGGCGATAATTAACGAGATAATACACTTCCGGCCCTCAAGTTGTGCACATCACAACACGCTAAATGTCATTATGAAACAAACCATTGGTATTAGTATTATTACATTTTAATGCTAGTTGTTTTAATAAACGAGAGACGTAAATGTTTGATTGCTTGTTCTGTTTCAATTCCAACTGTGTTTACGTGTGACATGCGATTGCGGGCGGCGTGGCATTATGGACCGGAAGTGAGCATTTATTGTCAAATTTGCATAAAACCGACCTGGCGACAAACGAGACTAGCGTGTCCTATTATGACAACAATGCGGTTAAGGAGATTGAATGACAACGCCACAGAGAAGTATCAACATTTACTAAACTGTCCGCGAACCAAGTAATATAACGTTTCAAATGCGACATTGATTGTTATTATAAGATATGCTAAATATGCAAAATTATATCACCCAGGTCCAACGATGTATGTAGGTTTTTGACCACGGCGCCAGTTGCAACTCGATTCACTCGAGGTAACGCCGCCAACACCGATGTTGTGATGGTTGTTGTCGTTGCTACTCGGTCGACCACCCACGATAACCTGCACTCGTTGACGAGGAACCACTTGCAATACCCAACGTATTCTGTGTTTTTTCAACAGAACGGCCTCATCAAATATCTAATTACTGTGTTATTCGCTTTAGAGTATATCATTCCGCAGTGATTAGAATAACTACATGATGTTATTGACGAGAACACGTACTGAAGACCCGAGTCAATAGCCACGAGTTAGTGATGCACTAGCCATATACGTTCCTATTCACACAGTTTAGCCTTATGGACTTGAAGCACGCACGCACGCACGCACCCACGCACCCACGCACGCACGCCCGCAAGCATTCACCGGATAAACTATTAATGTGCTTATAGGTAATGACACTATTTTTCATAATAATGCGATATATTGGCGACATTATAAAATGATTTATAAATGCTGCAGTATAGGAAGTCGAAGTAATGACGTCACGCGTCGTGGTGGCTGGTTCTAAACGCATATCCGCTTAGCACGGGAAGCCACTATCATCGGCCATTTATTTTGTCAAATGGAAAATTTTATTGTATTGAATCTGCTCATCGTGAATAACTCCATAGATTCAAACAGTTAAAAGAAATGTTGGGGAAAACCATCATCAAAAAGCAATATAAATGTTTTGAAAGAAATATCAGCTACATGCCACGAAAAAGCGCTATATAGAAATAGCAGTTTTTATTATTAATTTGTTAATGTTCAGGGAGTCTAATCTTTTTCATTATTTAAAAATAATGATCAATGACATGAGCTTTGACAGGTTTTGTCTCGGTACTATACTAAAGCGTGATGCGGAAAGAAAACGTGTTATAAATATAGCACGCACATTGCGATCAAACCGCTTTACAACGTATTTCTCGTCCAACAATCATGAGAATACCGTATGCGTTTCTTCTTATATTCATTTTTGGGAAGTGATAAAAGCTATAAGTACAAGTGTGACTCTCAACATGCTGCTTGCAATTGAGGACTAAACACAACACCAAAAGCCTATCTAAATTTTTTTATTGAGAGCCAGTGAGCCGGTTGTCATGCCAACGTGACGTCATACGTCGGCGCTCTAAAATATCTCAATATTGCTTAGCAGAAAAATACAATAAGTGCAATACGGTAATCAATATGTGGTGACACCTGGTGTTAAGCTGTAATACACATAGGCAGGGATTAGATAGGTTTGAGGGAAACCCATTCTCCCTTTAAAGCCAATTAAGCATTTGCAATTAAATCTAATGACATTATTGGGTTTTCAGTTTCATTTGAATATGAATACAACGTTCTGGCTTGAATATGTGGAACATATTCATTTGATTTTTAAGTGTACACTTCGATAATTTTTCACTTGCGAACAATTAGAAGAAATCGTTTAGTGGGTAGGGATTACCAGTAGATATTGTATACTTACATTTTCAGAAAGCTTTCGATAAACATTGTTATCTAAAATAAAGCCTATGGTATCGGGATGGCATAATCAACCGGAGGGGAAATGGTTGTCTGAAAGAAGGCAACAGGAAATAATAGATGGGGAACTCTTAAATTGGAAATCAGGGACACCACAATGATCAGCTTTAGTACCTATATTAGTATTCCTAATATATGGAAATGACTTGAAAGATGATTTAAAAGCTAAGTATTGGAATATGCGGATAACACTAAACTGCTTCAAAGTTTCAAATGATGGAAATAAACACTCTTTACAAGACGATTTAGAGAAATTAATCAAATGACCTGAAAATGGCAGATGGTTTTAACTTTTTGGGAAATGTAAATACCTAAGCAGAGAACACAGGAAAATGGATGTAAAATATAAAATATGTTATACTTTTCGATGTACTACCACGACACGAAACGGAATTAGTTCTGAAAGTTTCACTGCAGTGTGGGATTGCAGCTTCAAATGATAATCACATTTTTTGGTTGATTAGGAGAGATATAACATACTGGTATAAAGAGAAAAGCTAATTATACCTCCGCATAAAGCAGTAGTTCGGTCTCGTTTATAATACTGGATACAATCTTGGAGGTCATATCGTAAGACGGACATAGGTTCGTTGGAAAGAATTCAGAGGAGATCACATAAACTGATTCCAGAAGTGAGAGACGTCAGTTACGAAAATTATCTAAAATGTGGCTTGACAACATTTGCGACAAAGAGATGAAGAGGAGATTAACAGTTTTAAAGATATTAAATTGTTATGAAAGTATTGATATAACTATGTTCTCACTTAATTAAGGAAGATATAAGAAGAGGACACTAAAAGTAACGTTAGTGAAGGAACAGTGTATATTGGGTATCAGAAAGTTTTCCTTCTCACACTTACTTACTTACTTAATCCTCTTCGTGTGGGGTCACACATAAGGCCGACACCAAAGAACGCCAATGTTGCCTGTCCGTTGCAAGCTTCGTCACCTGGTCCCAACTCCACCCAAGAGCCTTCATCTCCCGCTCTACTGATCTCCTCCACGTCTCCTTGCCACCAGGGGTCCAGCGCATGGCCACTCTTGGAATGGATGTCAGCGGCATTCTGCAGACGTGTCCGATCCATTTCCATCTGCGGCGTTTAACCTCGATAGAGATGGGCTGCATACCTGTTCTTTCATGGAGTTCCGTGTTGGAGATTTTGTTTGGCCAGTAGATTCGCAGTATCTTCCTGAGGCACTTGTTTTGGAAAACTTCCAGCATCTGGCATATGCCTTTGGCGACCTTCCATGATTCCGCCTTCCTTCTCACAAAGGACAATAAATTAATTGAACAAATAATGTACGAATTGATATAAATGCTAGCAGCTTGAATATTTAAAAAAAACAAAGGGGTTTTGTATTTCGCCGGATCACCTAGAAAACGAATATTACTATGTTAATACAGTATATCTACCATCTATACACTGGCTTGCCAAAACGTATATCCATTTGGTTGACATGGATATTATGTATAAATAAATGTTATGTTTGCAAATGGCATCCAAACAAATTTAATTAGTACATACATGTTTGCATCGTTACCAAACAAAAATAGGTTGAAATATATTTATGTAATAAGCAATGCGAAATAGGGCTGTGTTGTACGAAGTACGTGACAACTGCAACTATGTTGATAAAATAATGTTTACCATTTTGAAGCCTGGATGCGGCGGCTTCATGGTTACTGAGTGTTGAAATGCCGTTTCAGGCTGGGCTTCGATTTGCCTTCAGCGACACGTATATGATACTGTGACAGAACCGTGAATAGTTAACACAGTAGTGCCATACATTCGGCTCTCCTCGGCTGTCATCGGCTCTCATCGGATTTCGTCATATTGCAGCGTCTAATCAGTACAGCTTAACAACGAGAGTTGCGAACAATTGTACATTTTCTACGTAATTGTCTGCGTGCGACATTATGGTCAAAACTGTTATCATAATAATTGACTTTGCTAGTAAAATTAAACATAGTACTATGGTAGAGCACATGCGAGTTTAGTCCATCTTCTTTAAGTTCTTCTCTCTGCTTCTTTGTTCGGTTACATTCGGCTGTCGTCGGCTTTGGTCGGCTGTTGTCGTACCGCTGCGTCTATTCGAGAGTTGCGAACACAAACAGACGGCCAACAGCCAACGCGATCACCGACACTTGATCGGCGCCTGAAACAGAACGCATATTCATTTATAGGTAATCAAGATGCACTGCGGCGATGATCCAATGTTATTATGAGATACCGTTTTCTACACCTTTTAACATATGTGATAGTGAAGGTTATTGATGACATGTGATAGTGATTACTGGATAGTGAAGGTTATTGATGACATGTGATAGTGATTACTGGATAGTGAAGGTTATTGATGACATGTGATAGTGATTACTGGACAGTGAAGGTATTTGATGACATGTGATAGTGATTACTGGACAGTGAAGGTTATTGATGACATGTGATAGTGATTACTGGACAGTGAAGGTTATTGATGACATGTGATAGTGATTACTGGATAGTGAAGGTTATTGATGACATGTGATAGTGATTACTGGATAGTGAAGGTTATTGATGACATGTGATAGTGATTACTGGACAGTGAAGGTTATTGATGACATGTGATAGTGACTACTGGACAGTGAAGGTTATTGATGACATGTGATAGTGATTACTGGATAGTGAAGGTTATTGATGACATGTGATAGTGATTACTGGACAGTGAAGGTTATTGATGACAGGTGATAGTGATTACTGGACAGTGAAGGTTATTGATGACATGTGATAGTGATTACTGGACAGTGAAGGTTATTGATGACATGTGATAGTGATTACTGGACAGTGAAGGTTATTGATGACATGTGATAGTGATTACTGGACAGTGAAGGTTATTGATGACATGTGATAGTGATTACTGGACAGTGAAGGTTATTGATGACTTGTGATAGTGATTACTGGACAGTGAAGGTTATTGATGACATGTGATAGTGATTACTGGACAGTGAAGGTTATTGATGACATATGATAGTGATTACTGGACAGTGAAGGTTATTGATGACATGCGATAGTGATTACTGGACAGTGAAGGTTATTGATGACATGTGATTTTTATTACTGGAGAGTGAAGGTTATTGATGATATGTGATAGTGATTACTGGACAGTGAAGGTTATTGATGACATGTGATAGTGATTACTGGACAGTGAAGGTTATTGATGACATGTGATAGTGATTACTGGATAGTGAAGGTTGTTGGTGACATGTGATAGTGATTACTGGACAGTGAAGGTTATTGATGACATGTGATAGTGATTACTGGATAGTGAAGGTTGTTGGTGACATGTGATAGTGATTACTGGACAGTGAAGGTTGTTGGTGACATGTGATAGTGATTACTGGATAGTGAAGGTTGCTGATGACATGTGATAGTGATTACTGGATAGTGAAGGTTGTTTGTGACATGTGATAGTGATTACTGGAGAGTGAAGGTTGTTGGTGACATATGATAGTGATTACTGGACAGTGAAGATTATTGATGACACGTGATAGTGATTACTGGATAGTGAAGGTTGTTGGTGACATGTGATAGCGATTACTGGACAGTGAAGGTTGTTGGTGACATGTGATAGTAATTACTGGACAGTGAAGGTTATTGATGACATATGATAGTGATCACTGGATAGTGAAGGTTATTGATGAAATGTGATAGTGATTACTGGACAGTGAAGGTTATTGATGACATGTGATAGTGATTACTGGATAGTGAAGGTTATTGATGACATGTGATAGTGACTACTGGATGACATGTGATAGTGATTACCAGACAATGAAGGTTGCTGATGACATGTGATAGTGATTACTGGACAGTGAAGGTTATTGATGACATGTGATAGTGATTACTGGATAGTGAAGGTTGTTGATGACATGTGATAGTGATTACTGGATAGTGAAGGTTGTTGATGACATGTGATAGTGATTACTGGGTAGTGAAGGTTGCTGATGACATGTGATAGTCATTACTGGATAGTGAAGGTTGTTGATGACATGTGATAGTGATTACTGGACAGTGAAGGTTAGTGATGACATGTGATAGTGATTACCAGACAATGAAGGTTGCTGATGACATGTGATAGTGATTACTGGACAGTGAAGGTTATTGATGACATGTAATAGTGATTACTGGATAGTGAAGGTTATTGATGACATGTGATAGTGATTACTGGATAGTGATGGTTGTTGATGACATGTGATAGTGATTACTGGATAGTGAAGGTTGTTGATGACATGTGATAGTGATTACTGGGTAGTGAAGGTTGCTGATGACATGTGATAGACATTACTGGATAGTGATGGTTGTTGATGACATGTGATAGTGATTACTGGACAGTGAAGGTTATTGATGACATGTGATAGTGATTACCAGACAATGAAGGTTGCTGATGACATGTGATAGTGATTACTGGACAGTGAAGGTTATTGATGACATGTAATAGTGATTACTGGACAGTGAAGGTTATTGATGACATGTGATAGTGATTACTGGACAGTGAAGGTTATTGATGACATGTGATAGTGATTACTGGACAGTGAAGGTTATTGATGACATGTGATAGTGAAGGCTGAAGCTGTGTTCGAATAACCCAGTCATCTTGTGTAAGTGACTGATGCAACTGGCCATGTCTAACTATTAAAGTAGATGGTTTAATATACCGTTGACACACCAAACACTAATATCGGTTGCAATCGATTGCAATCGATAGGAGTGCTTGGTGTGTCACCAGAATTTTCAGAGCTGTCGGTTGCAATCGATAGCAAATACTGCCTGCTCGCGACATGAACGGAATCAAGCATACAAGAGTTGCTAGGTTTCGTCCAGCATCAAATAGTGCTTCAAAACGTTGTGTTCATACAGTGAAGCAGGGTCTTCGAAAACACTCCGCAGGAATCCGTCTTTTGAAAGAACATTGGCTTGCTCACTTCCTGTTGCTATTTCGCTGCACGTCACGCTCCGTAACCAGATTATCTCCGGCAGAACTATTCCTAAAACGCAAACTGCGAAATAGGTCTAGTCTGCTTGACCGCAGTGGTATCAACTTTCGCGACCTGGTCAAAGGGGAGAGACCGGTTGATATGCGTAATCAACAAAGTGGTCCGACAAGTGGATCCCGGGTAAAATCATCAGAAGGTTGGGACCGCTGACGTATCTTGTGCAGTTCCGTGCGCAGCAGCAGCGCTATGAGCAAGTAGATCAACTGAGGGCAACGGCTGAATTCTTATCGGTCTGTATCTGATACTACAGGGTCTGAGATTCTGCACGTGTTGGAATCAGTCAGTATTCCATCACCTGTGAGGGATGAGAATGTTTGCCAACCAGTGTCGGTTCCTCAAAACAGTTAGACAGAACCAGACCCATCTGTCAGGAAATGGCAAGGGAAAACTGTGGTTTGATAAACACCACTGTCTATTCCTGCTGTGACGTGTCGATCAGGAAGACGTACAAAGACGTACAAAGACGTACAAAAACGTACAAAGGCGTATAAAGACACGATACGTTCTGGATTTGTAATGACACCTGTATATGTACTAATGCCAGGTGATTGGACTCTTGGACCTTTTATTTGTGGTTGACGTTAAGGCTAAAGAGGATGGAGTGTTACATATTGGCGTTATATCTTAAAGTGCTGCCACCTATTGACTATGCAGACATATAAACAAACATTGCTCGATAATATGTACCCTGTATAATATGTACCCTGTATAATATGTACCCTGTATAATATGTACCCTGTATAATATGTACCCTGTATAATATGTACCCTGTATAATATGTACCCTGTATTGCCCACATGCTTTTGTTTCACAGTGGTATAAAATGAACTATCCACAAATGCGTCCAATGCTGTATTGAAGTCAGTTTCAGACTTTATACCACGATGAATTGAATATATTCAGAATTTGTGCAACACATAACCAAAATGACTTACCGTCTGGATACGCATCTTGTCGGTTCAGCAATTTTTCAGTTTGTTACCGTTCCTACTCTGTGTGTGGTTGGTGTATGGTGAACACACACCGCCGGTCCGCAACGTTCATCACACTGCGACGTATAATTATGTGCAAATTGCTGAGTCATGATACCGCTCAAGCTTCCCACCAGTGGCGCTACTAACCATTTCATCACTGCCACAACTTACATATGATGTTCAGATTCTACAAATTCGGTACACTCCTAATTGTTGTCAAGAAATATCTCAATGTCAATTACATACAATAACGTCTCAATGTCAATTACATACAATTGTTGATGGTGCAATAACGTTCGTTTTTGTTTGAAACTATGTCACGCAGTCATATGCAATGTTGCAATGACGTAACAAGTAGTAAACAACAATCACATTGCCCAGCCAACCGCTAGTTCTTGTCACTCAGTAACTGTCCATTTTGTATTTATAATCAAGTTGTGGTTGTGGTGATATGCTGGGTGGCGCCTCTGGTGGGTGAGTGTAAATAACGCTATACATTAGGGGTCAGACCACAGTTGCTTCCGACTGTTGGCCCGAATATAGTATAGCCCACCGCTATGTCAACGACCTGCTACTACGGCGGTGGGGCGGGCTGGGGGGTAACTCGTAACAAATCTGGGTACGCATGTGCTTTAGAAAAAGGACGTAAAGGTGTATTTTGCAAATTATGACAGGTTTTTATGGAAAAGGGCTCTAAGAATTAGTTTTTTTTTTCGTACTGCCAAATAAGGCACATCCGTACGGCAGAAGACGCAGTAACTGAAACGCCGATTCATTCCAGCGAAAACGTGAAGAGTTTTGTCAGATCTGACGTTAAGTTTGATACGACTCCTTATTGTGTACATATGTACTGACATGGGTGCCCTTAGCCCATGTGTGTGACACCGGCCTATACAACTTTTGTTTCGATCTGAACGAGGCACTTCCGACTATTGAGGTGAGACCACAGTTGGATTTCTTGTCAATGGTGTAGTGTTCGGGATTTTACGGTAATCGCGACCTATGAACCGGCGTTCAGAGCACGGCTTGTATTCGTTTGGTCTGTTAATACAGTCTGCACAAGCAATACGTTCGTTATATCCATATAAAGCTTTACAAATGGCGATGAAGATGGGATTAAAACTCGCGCAGGTTTGACAGTAACATAAAAAAACTACAAGCAAGCAACACAAGAAATATGACATTTGTAGATAAGTCAATTATCGCCCGCAACGGCAACACTCACTAATTCCAGGAATGGGAACGGCAATGGACTACCTGTAGAATTTCTAAACAAAGATCACAATTGTGCGTGCAAAATTAGAACCACGAGTGGTATTGTCCGCTTAGCCACACGTCGCATAAATAGGCTACTTAGAAATGTCCGACAATAACCAAGGCACCTATACATCAATGCCGCCAGTACACGGGATAAGTCCACCGGCACCAGTAGATCTTGACTTTAGCCCTGCAGATAACTGGAAGCTATTCATACAAAAGTGGAAGAACTATGCTACAATAACGCAACTCCAGAAACAGCGGCGGATTATCAGGTCGCATTGCTACTGCACACGATTGGAGATGCCGCATTGAAGATATACAATGGGTAACATTTTGGGGAGATCAACGAATGTTATGAGAGATTTGTGTTCCACAACAGCAATCAACAACACAGTGAGACATTTGAACAGTTCCTAACAGCCATCAGGGTGCTTATCAAGTCCTGCAATTTCTGTGATGCGTGCAGAAATGCAACACTACGTTACAGAATCGTCCTGGGTGTATACGACCGCGATGTCCAAGAAGCTCTTTTAAAGCAGTGTAACATATCGCTAGATACGACAATTGACATGTGCAGAGCTGCAGAACATGCAAGGTCACAGAGTAAGGTCATTTGTCTAGAAGCGGTAAACAAAGTCGGTAAATCCAGATACGTTGAATCTAACAAGGGAAGTTTCGACAACTCTCCCAGCGCCAATACAAAATGGCGCAGAAGCCAACAAGTTCAAACGAGTGTGCAAAACCGCCAACAAAAACTACCAAATGGTACACCTTGCCAGCAGAGCGGATTCAAGAGTCACGCTGACAGAATACGTCCAGCAAATGGGGAGACCTGCAACTTCTGTGGCAAACCAAATCATTTCGATAAAGTGTTTAGGAAAAAAAATACGTGAAAGCAAACATGTGCGACAGGTCGAACCAGACTCGCGCACTCAACATCAACTTGGCGACTCGAACGAAAATTAATGTGCATGGGAGATGCACAATCTGCGAAGGAATAAAACGATTGCAAGAAAATCACCAATGACTGTGATCGCAGTAAACAACATCAACGCAAATATGATGCTCGACACAGGAGCATCAGTAAACGTGGTGGATGAACGGACACGTGAGTGAGATGATTCGAAAACCGGCTTTGATGAGACACAAAGGGCCGAGAATCATGCCATATGGCGGCGGCACACCACTAAACGTTCTGGGGGTGAGCGTAACGCTAGAGTCAAAGTCCGCCATTCAATGTCAACAAAATCGGCAATCTTCAATTGGGAAGACAAGTACCTTGGGCTCACGAAGGGCATCGGGAAACTGAAGGGAGTGCAGGTCAAACTACACATTGATGAATCTGTACGGCCTGTCGCGATTACAAACAGGAACATTCCCTTCCACATGAGACCAAAGATCGAGGCGGAGGAACTGCGACTTCTCAAAGAGGACACAATCGAGAAGGTGCCCGTTGACGAACCTACGCCTTGGGTGTCCCCTATTGTCACCCCTCCAAAGAAGGACGGTTCCATACAATTGTGCATCGACATGCGTGAGCCCAACAAGGCGGTCACACGAGAACGCCATAACATGCCAACATTAGACGAACTCATACATAACCTAAATGGCGCAATAGTATTGAGCAAACTAGATCTGTCCAGTGGCTACCACCAGCTGGAGCGTCACCCATCATCCAGATATATCACCACTTTCACAATACACAATGGCCTCTACATGTACAAAACACTGAACTTTGGGATATCGTCAGCAAGTGAAATATTCCAGGAACACGTCAGTAATGTGATCAGCCACATTGAGTCGACAAGGAACATCAGTGATGACATCATCATCTACAAGAAATGAGAAAACTCCCAGGAGATGCACGATAAAGCACTGGCTGATCCTCTTGACGCATTGCACACAAACGGCCTCACACTCAACTTGGACAAGTGTAAGGTGAACCTGCCGTCAACAGAGTACTACGGAATGATATTCAGCAAAACCGGCGTGTCACCTGACCCAAACAAAGTGCAGGCTCTCAAGGAGCTGCCTCCTCCACCAAATGTGGCAAAGCTGAGGAGTTTCCTGGGTATGATGAATTACGTATCGAGATTCATCAAAGACTTTGCCATCATCAGCGAACCCCTGAGACGCCTCACTAAGAAGGATGTCGACTGGCTATTGTCAAGCGAACAAGACGCGGCGTTTACAGCGCTCATATACTTGCTCATCGAATAAACCTGTGCTTCCTACTTTAATGTAAAGAAAACGACATCGCTGATAGTCGATGCGAACCCGACAGGCCTAGGCAGTAAACTCATCCAAGACAGCCGTGCGATTACCTTTGCAAGCCGTTGCCTCCCAGACGTTGAAAGCCGCTATAGTCCAACTGAACGCGAAGCTCTGGGTGTAGCATGGGCCTGCGAGCACTTTGACCAGTACCTACAAGGAGATCCACAGTTCACAATCATCACTGAACCAGGCCGCCACTGCGCATTGAGCGATGGGGTATTCGACTCTAACCGTACAACTTCGTTCTGAGATACATACCCGGAAACAAAAATCCAACAGAGTGCATGTCCAGGAACCCGATAACTATGGCGGAGACTCGCAGACACCAGAAATAGATTACGTAAACTTCATTGCACCGTCCAGTATACCACGCGCCATGAAGATAGAGGATGTCAAACGTGCCACTGATGCAGAGCATAATCACTCTTTGCAGAAATGGACGCTGATCTGAGATCCACAAATCTGATGACCCAATGATGCGAGATTTCCACAACGTCTAAAAAGAACTGACTGTCACTGATAACAACATACTACTACGTGGAATAAACGTGGTCACCGCATCTCCGATAAACCAAGTGGTGGCACTTTCAAGACAAAATAGCTCTTAAGGTCAAAGGTGTGGTTCCCGAAAATGAACGACATGGTGGAGACGGCAGTACGTCACTGTTTCGCCTGCCAATGCACGTACAACGGTAACCCACACATTGAGCCAATGCATCTGGTGGATGAATACTCGAGATACCCGATAGTAGAGGTCATTCATTCGGTGTCAGCAAACACGGTCATCCCAGTGCTTGACAAAATACTGGCAATGTTTGGAATCCCCGAGGTCATCAAATAGGATAATGGGGCCCCGTTCAACTCTGGTGTGACAGAGTGCTGGCAAAGAGGCAATGCACAAGCTGCAGGTTCCAACAAGCCGCTGATGAAAGCGATCCGATCAGCTAAGCTGGAGCAGAAAAACTGAAAACAGGAAATGTACCAGTTCTTACGACAATACAGGGCCACGCCCCACAATACAGGGCCACGCCCCACAATACAGGGCCACGCCCCACAATACAGGGCCACGGCCCACAATACAGGGCCACGCACCACAACACAGGGCCACGCCCCACAATACAGGGCCACGCCCCACAATACAGGGCCACGCCCCACACGTCTACAAAGTTTAGTCCACACCTCTTGCTAGTTGGCTGGGAACCTGGGACCAAACTTCCGTGCATCTCGACGAAGGACAGTCACGATAACAGGGCAGTTCATGCTGCAGCACGAGTGAAAGACAAACGGCAAAACTGTGCCAGAAAGCATACGCTGACAAGAGAAACAAAGCTGCTCATAATGATTTGCAGGTCAGAGACACTGTCCTCATGAGGAACGACAAGAGGACAACTAAACTGTCTACTCCATTCAGTCATAAACCCACGGTCGTCACAGATGTACAAGGCACGGCTGTCACCGCAGCCGATGACAACCACACGGTTCGTCGCAATACTTCTCGTTTCAAAAAGATGCTTGATCCACTTCCGGTTTCTGAAAATAAGATGATTGGGGGAGAAAGCGCAGCTCCCACAGAGATGACAGCGCCGCCTACACCAATTGTAGTCCTGCAGAGTCCGGACAGAAGTTGGAATGATGCGGCAGGCAGCAGACTCATCTCGCCGTCCGGGGCCTCCACAACTCCTCGCGAGACACCACCGCAAGAACGACCCCAGCGCACTCGTTGTGTCCCTCGGCGTCTACATGACTACAGACTCATCTCTCCGTCCGGGACCTCCACAACTCCTCGCGAGACACCACCGCAAGAACGACCCCAGCGCACTCGTTGTGTCCCTCGGCGTCTACATGACTACAGACTCATCTCGCCGTCCAGGGCCTCCACAACTCCTCGCGAGACACCACCGCAAGAACGACCCCAGCGCACTCGTTGTGTCCCTCGGCGTCTACATGACTACAGACTCATCTCGCCGTCCGGGGCCTCCACAACTCCTCGCGAGACACCACCGCACGAACGACCCCAGCGCACTCGTTGTGTCCCTCGGCGTCTACATGACTACAGACTCATCTCGCCGTCCGGGGCCTCCACAACTCCTCGCGAGACACCACCGCACGAACGACCCCAGCGCACTCGTTGTGTCCCTCGGCGTCTACATGACTACAGACTCATCTCGCCGTCCGGGGCCTCCACAACTCCTCGCGAGACACCACCGCACGAACGACCCCAGCGCACTCGTTGTGTCCCTCGGCGTCTACATGACTACAGACTCATCTCGCCGTCCGGGGCCTCCACAACTCCTCGCGAGACACCACCGCAAGAACGACCCCAGCGCACTCGTTGTGTCCCTCGGCGTCTACATAACTACAGACTCATCTCTCCGTCCAGGGCCTCCACAACTCCTCGCGAGACACCACCGCAAGAACGACCCCAGCGCACTCGTTGTGTCCCTCGGCGTCTACATAACTACAGACTCATCTCTCCGTCCAGGGCCTCCACAACTCCTCGCGAGACACCACCGCAAGAACGACCCCAGCGCACTCGTTGTGTCCCTCGGCGTCTACATAACTACAGACTCATCTCTCCGTCCAGGGCCTCCACAACTCCTCGCGAGACACCACCGCAAGAACGACCCCAGCGCACTCGTTGTGTCCCTCGGCGTCTACATGACTACAGACTCATCTCTCCGTCCAGGGCCTCCACAACTCCTCGCGAGACACCACCGCAAGAACGACCCCAGCGCACTCGTTGTGTCCCTCGGCGTCTACATAACTACATACTCATCTCTCCGTCCAGGGCCTCCACAACTCCTCGCGAGACACCACCGCAAGAACGACCCCAGCGCACTCGTTGTGTCCCTCGGCGTCTACATAACTACAGACTCATCTCTCCGTCCAGGGCCTCCACAACTCCTCGCGAGACACCACCGCAAGAACGACCCCAGCGCACTCGTTGTGTCCCTCGGCGTCTACATGACTACAGACTCATCTCTCCGTCCAGGGCCTCCACAACTCCTCGCGAGACACCACCGCAAGAACGACCCCAGCGCACTCGTTGTGTCCCTCGGCGTCTACATGACTACAGACTCATCTCTCCGTCCAGGGCCTCCACAACTCCTCGCGAGACACCACCGCAAGAACGACCCCAGCGCACTCGTTGTGTCCCTCGGCGTCTACATAACTACATACTCATCTCTCCGTCCAGGGCCTCCACAACTCCTCGCGAGACACCACCGCAAGAACGACCCCAGCGCACTCGTTGTGTCCCTCGGCGTCTACATAACTACAGACTCATCTCTCCGTCCAGGGCCTCCACAACTCCTCGCGAGACACCACCGCAAGAACGACCCCAGCGCACTCGTTGTGTCCCTCGGCGTCTACATGACTACAGACTCATCTCTCCGTCCAGGGCCTCCACAACTCCTCGCGAGACACCACCGCAAGAACGACCCCAGCGCACTCGTTGTGTCCCTCGGCGTCTACATGACTACAGACTCATCTCTCCGTCCAGGGCCTCCACAACTCCTCGCGAGACACCACCGCAAGAACGACCCCAGCGCACTCGTTGTGTCCCTCGGCGTCTACATAACTACATACTCATCTCTCCGTCCAGGGCCTCCACAACTCCTCGCGAGACACCACCGCAAGAACGACCCCAGCGCACTCGTTGTGTCCCTCGGCGTCTACATAACTACAGACTCATCTCTCCGTCCAGGGCCTCCACAACTCCTCGCGAGACACCACCGCAAGAACGACCCCAGCGCACTCGTTGTGTCCTCGGCGTCTACATGACTACAGACTCATCTCTCCGTCCAGGGCCTCCACAACTCCTCGCGAGACACCACCGCAAGAACGACCCCAGCGCACTCGTTGTGTCCCTCGGCGTCTACATGACTACAGACTCATCTCTCCGTCCAGGGCCTCCACAACTCCTCGCGAGACACCACCGCAAGAACGACCCCAGCGCACTCGTTGTGTCCCTCGGCGTCTACATAACTACATACTCATCTCTCCGTCCAGGGCCTCCCCAACTCCTCGCGAGACACCACCGCAAGAACGACCCCAGCGCACTCGTTGTGTCCCTCGGCGTCTACATAACTACAGACTCATCTCTCCGTCCAGGGCCTCCACAACTCCTCGCGAGACACCACCGCAAGAACGACCCCAGCGCACTCGTTGTGTCCCTCGGCGTCTACATGACTACAGACTCATCTCTCCGTCAAGGGCCTCCACAACTCCTCGCGAGACACCACCGCAAGAACGACCCCAGCGCACTCGTTGTGTCCCTCGGCGTCTACATGACTACAGACTCATCTCTCCGTCCAGGGCCTCCACAACTCCTCGCGAGACACCACCGCAAGAACGACCCCAGCGCACTCGT
Source organism: Lamellibrachia satsuma (assembly GCA_033239005.1). Classification (NCBI taxonomy): domain Eukaryota; kingdom Metazoa; phylum Annelida; class Polychaeta; order Sabellida; family Siboglinidae; genus Lamellibrachia; species Lamellibrachia satsuma. Next base: position 5,929,111 of record BSQZ01000021.1, on the reverse strand, counting down.
TGTGTCCCTCGGCGTCTACATAACTACATACTCATCTCTCCGTCCAGGGCCTCCACAACTCCTCGCGAGACACCACCGCAAGAACGATCCCAGCGCACTCGTTGTGTCCCTCGGCGTCTACATAACTACAGACTCATCTCTCCGTCCAGGGCCTCCACAACTCCTCGCGAGACACCACCGCAAGAACGACCCCAGCGCACTCGTTGTGTCCCTCGGCGTCTACATGACTACAGACTCATCTCTCCGTCCAGGGCCTCCACAACTCCTCGCGAGACACCACCGCAAGAACGACCCCAGCGCACTCGTTGTGTCCCTCGGCGTCTACATGACTACAAACTCAACTAGAACTGTGCATAACACGTTTACAAAGTCACTTGTTCCGGACTCACTGCTATTTGTTTAATCGTGATCGTAATCAATACAACATTTGTTAATTCATAGTAAAGGGGGAGGGATGTAGTGTTCGGGAGTTTACGGTAATTGTGACCTATGAGCCGGACCGGCGTTCAGCGCACGGCTTGTATTCGTTTGTTCTGTTAATACAGTCTGCACAAGCAATACTTTCGTTATGTCCATGTAAAGCTTTACAGGTATCCATGTTAACGTGTTGTGTGATTGTAAAAAAGTAACCTATGAAATTGCCTTAACCTCCGACACCCACAGAAACTATGGTACCAACGTGAAACTATGGTACCAACGTGAAACTATGGTACCAACGTGAAACTATGGTACCAACGGGCAGAACGAGTGTTGTTCTTTTAATTATTTTACAAATGTAATAACCAAAACTGTCAAAATAAAAAAATATAATATTCCGCCTATAAGTGTTTCAGGAAAGTTACTACTATCTCCAATTCGGTAGCATCTCACTGTCAAGAAATACTTGAAACGCGGTATCTTCCCAAATGTATTTGCAATACGTTGCTTTTCTGTTATGTAGTATATATTGCAATATTAAATAATAATAATAAAACTAATGATAATAATGTTTTAGTATTAATAATTTTAAAGTATTGCAAATGATCGCAATGCTGCACTGCAAATTAGAGTCTATAATGCTTGCAAGATATTTTATTGCAAACATTTCGCACTATTAAAAATTTAGTGTTGCAATGCAATATACTGCACTGCAATACGCAATACTCGGGATTTTGTGCACATCCCTAGTACTAAACTTGCTGGTTGAATACAGTTACTATAGAACATCAATGGAATCGACTAATTTGCTGTTATTTGGGCACCAAAGTCTAACCCCCTATAGTCTGGGCCACTATGTAGCTTCTTTAGGGAAGCATTTAAAATTATTTGTCATGTAGATATTATACTCCATTAACAAAAAATCCATCTCTGCCATTTTACTCACTCTATCTTTGCAGCGATCTTGAAATTAAATGCTGGATTACAGTTTATATCAGGGCTTCTAAACCCAATATTGTTCAGTGCACAGCAATTAGTGTCCTTAGTGACGAAATCAACCTCATCACCAGGCTCACCAGTCACGACTTCTAGAGCATGTGGCACCATACAAATTATAAGTGTGTCCTCCTGGGCGTTGAACGACACTTGTTGCAGGGAGGTATTCTGGCACATGTTTGAGTACATACTAATAATAATAATAATAATAATAATAAAAAGACTTCTTTGGCGCCAATATCCTCGGAAAATCCGAGCTCAGTGGCGCAACAAAACCAAAGGATTAGGCATTCTCTTGACCATTTACGATGCAAAAAGTCGTCAACCGATGGATCGAGGTGCCAAGAAGCTAAGGAGGATAGGCCATTTTGAAAAGATAGGTTTTCAGATTACGGCGAAATGAAGCTATATTTCTTGCTGATTTTACGCTGTCGGGGAGTGAATTCCACAGGGTTGGTGCGGCAACCGAGAAAGCTCGTGTTCCAGCGTTTGTCTTAACTCTGGTAAAGTAAACCAGAACCAGACGACCGAAGCTGTCTTGGTTTTTTTTTGCCTTGCATGATTGCATGAGTGTGTGCATTATAGCCATTCCATCTATAATAAGGTATATTTTTGCCAGTAGTACTTGTTGGTTCACTCTGCGTTGGTTCACTCTGTGTTGGTTCACTCTGTGTTGGTTCACTCTGTGTTGGTTCACTCTGCGTTGGTTCACTCTGCGTAGGTTCACTCTGCGTTGGTTCACTCTGTTTTGGTTCACTCTGCGTTGGTTCACTCTGCGTTGGTTCACTCTGAGCTGACTCACTCTATGTTGGTTCACTCTGCGTTGGTTCATTCTGCGCTGACTCACTCTTCGCTGACTCACTCTGCGCTGACCCACCCTCTGTTGGCTCATTCAAATTGCTCAAAGCTTTGACAAGGTAATTTTTTTGTTTTGTATGGATTCAATGTACCAGCAGTTTTCAAAAGCACCGGTTCCATTATGTGGAATAATGAAGTTGATGACCTCAACTGAGTTACCTAGTGGCTCCGATTACTTATGTGTGACAACCTTCGTTGTGTTCGTCGACGGACTATATTTAGCTAGCGGCATAATGCAGCAACGTCTTGATAACCGAACCACAAGTGTAAATGACGTAGTAGCACACTGATTGCCGGACCGACACGATGTGTATCCAGACGGTGAGTTTTGGTACTGCGTTGCAAAGTTTGAATAGGTTTAACACATCGTTGTACAAAGTTTAAATCGTCGACACAGCTGTATATAGTGAGCAACTATTTGTACAGCGCAGTGTATCGGTAGTGCAGTGTATCGGTAGTGCAGTGTATCGGTAGTGCAGTGTATCGGTAGTGCAGTGTATCGGTAGTGCAGTGTATCGGTAGTGCAGTGTATCGGTAGTGCAGTGTATCGGTAGTGCAGTGTATCGGTTGTGCAGTGTATATAATTGAACACTGCGAGTACACATGGGTGCTGTATCCATGTGTACTCGCAAACATCATAGGCTCTACACAGCAGGGGTCAGACCACAGTCACACTATGTCCAGCTGTAGAGAAGTGCCTAATGTAATGTCCGAACAAAATTAACAAATTCATCGATTTCAGTGATTTTATTTAGTAACTGTATTCACCCAGCAAGTTTGATACCAGGGGTGTGCACACGAGCTATAGGTACCCAGGTCAGTACAGTCACGTTATGTCCAGCTGTACAGTGCCTAATGTACTGTCCAAACAAAATTAACAAATTAGTCGATTTCAGTGATTGTATTTAGTAACTGTATTAACCCAGCAAGTTTGATACCAGGGGTGTGCACACGAGCTATGGGTGCCCAGGTCAGTACAGTCACGTTATGTCCAGCTGTATAGTAGTGCCTAATGTACTGTCCGAACAAAATTAACAAATTAGTCGATTTCAGTGATTGTATTTAGTAACTGTATTCACCCAGCAAGTTTGATACCAGGGGTGTGCACACGAGCTATAGGTACCCAGGTCAGTACAGTCACCCTATGTCCAGCTGTATAGTAGTGCCTAATGTACTGTCCGAACAAAATTAAGAAATTAGTCGATTTCAGTGATTGTATTTAGTAACTGTATTCACCGAGCAAGTTTGATACCAGGGGTGTGCACACGAGCTATGGGTGCCCAGGTCAGTACAGTCACGTTATGTCCAGCTGTATAGTAGTGCCTAATGTACTGTCCGAACAAAATTAACAAATTAGTCGATTTCAGTGATTGTATTTAGTAACTGTATTCACCCAGCAAGTTTGATACCAGGGATGTGCACACTACTCGGAGTGTTGCGTACTGCAGTACAGTATTGCATCACACATTACATTTTGTCTACTGCTAAATATCTGCAATATTTTTTTTAAATCAGTAATACAACATTACGAGTATTTCAAAAGTATTGCAAACACTCGCAATATGTTTGCATCATTTTCAAAGGTATTGCAATATGCATAATGATTAGTTTATCACTCCATTTTGCTTTTTTATTATTTTATTCGCCAGTCCATAATACCATAAACGTATATGCGTCGAATATGAAACTTCCATAACACCTTATTAACTGTCTTATTATTATTATTATTATAGCTTTTCAATGTTATCATATATACTATATCATAGAGCGGAAATATATATATATATATATATATATATATATATATATATATATATATAAATCAACAAACGAAAGTTATATTTCTGTTAAATGGCATATATTATAATATGTGGGGATCGCACCCCAAGATATTTAGTATCAAAGGATGCAGTGATCAATTATGGATTAACTGAATGCAACCATGCAGCATTTACAGCATTATCTGCATGACCAGAATGGGGTATGTACAGGGGGTCTGGTCCCCAAAGTGGCACTTTCACAACTTCTGCAGTCATTTGTTAGGAATAATTTCATTCATGGTAAACAAAATTAAGCTAGTGTTAATGATCCTTTGACCACCGCCACTGGATCATAAAGTTCCCTCATTGAATGGGACTACTCATGCGAAACATGAACATGTTGTGTGCACATATTGAGCACTTAAGGGATCAGTTGGGCAGAGCGGTTCATGTGCGTCTGCGTGCTCAGAGTACACCGGCCTATCTGAGGAGATTCTTGGTGGAAGAGTGGAACAGGTAGCCTCAAAACAGTGTACATCGCTTGGTAAACAGTATGCGCCGTAGATGTGAGTCGTGTGTTGCTGCAGCTGGCGGGCCCACTCGTTATTGATGTAATGTACGCAATAAAGTTATTTCAAAGTCCATTCAGAGTGTTTTATTCCTAGTGTACAAGAAATTGTGAAAGTGCCGCTTTGGGGACCAGACCCCCCCCTGTACACACCCCATTCTGGTCATGCAGATAATGGTGTAAATGCTGCATGGTTGCATTAATTTAATCCATAATTGATCACTGCATCCTTTGATACCAAATATCTTGGGGTGCGATCCCCACATATTATAATATGTGCCATTTAAGAAAAATATAACTTTCTTTTGTTGATTAGTTTATTTTTGGGACAATAACAGCACTGTATTTCAAGTACTTTTTGACAGTAAGGTGCTACGCTATGACGCGGATTTGAAGATACGTATGGGTTTTGGCACTGACATTTCTGAAACACCGGTAGGTGTAATATTGTTTTGTCAAAACTGTCAGTTTTTATGGTAATCGTTCTTGTGAAACAATTAAAATTATCAACACGTGGGTATCACAGAGTCAGTCGGAGTCGTGAAGTTTTATAATATTTGATTGTTTAATTTTTTCACAATCATACAACTCGTTAACATGGACATCGACATTAAATTCAACTGTTGTGTCACCACAATTGTAGAAACTGCCGCGTTCAGATCGAAATAAAATGCCTTGATTGGCAGAACGGACAAACACAACTAATTCTTAGACCACTTCCCAAAAAAATTATTTGGGGATTTCGAAACCGCTCTTCCGTATTTTGTAAAACACACCTTTCCCTCTATTTTCGACAGTACATCCGCACCCCGACCACGGTATTATAACTACATTTTCATTCATCTGGATAACAAAAGACGTTATGAAATGCAGCCGTATGTCTGATGTCGGTAGTATACAAACAAGCTGATTTTACATAAGTTAGTGTCTCATTTCTTAAGTCTATGCCGTTAGTCACCTAGTCACAAGCGCCACCCCCCACTGCGTTCAGGGTTAGCTTGATGATATCTATAAACACGGTAACAGAAAGAACTCACCTCACTACGAAGATTCCAGGTACGATACAGTTACATACATAGACAATCGTTTCTGTTGTCTACGACTACATGATGACAGAAGTCGTATTCCCATCGCGCTCTCTAAATCGTGCATTGCTAGAATTTATATAGGTCTATTCAGAGATACGCCTACTCATACATTCCTAGCAGTCTCCAGTCACGGTCTGACCATCTCGGATCTACTTAGTTGGCATTACCAATATACACCCATGCTCTGACTGGTCTGGTCAAGAAGCTCTCAGGGAAGACATCCTTGCTGTGACTAATATTATGCCAATGACTGCAACTTCTACAACTAAGCAATTGTAATAAACATTTGACAATCGCGGTTAATAATGTTTCTTTAACGATGGGAGAATTGTTTTAGCAAACTACGCGATCAATGTCTCCTACCTATGCTACGCAGCATGCGTGACGCCCTCCTTAGCCAACCCCTGTGGTGTAGCTCAGTTCATAGACCCCAGGCGCAGCCGACAATATTATAAGTTTCACGTTGGACAGGCACTCCTCAATTCTTTACACAGTGTAGCTGCGGTATTCAGGTGAGAGTGTGAGCGGCAGGCCGTCGGGAATTGGCGTGCTGGATCACGGCTCACTGGCTGTGCTAAGCGAACCGCATCCGTTGTCTCTACTCCCTGCAGACAGTGGTTTATCTAGTCCAGTCCGGCTTTGCTGTTGAAACCGTTGTGGCATGTAACTGCCAGTGGCAAGTAACTGCCAGTGGCACGTAACTGTCACAGTGGCACGAAACTGCCAGTGACACGTAACTGTCACAGTGGCACGTAACTGCCAGTGGCACGTAACTGTCACAGTGGCACGAAACTGCCAGTGTAAGTAACTGCCAGTGGCACGTAATTGTCACAGTAATTGTATTGTCTGAGCAAGTTTCACGTTGGACAGGCACTCCTCAATTCTTTACACAGTGTAGCTGCGTTGGTTCACTCTGAGCTGACTCACTCTAAGTTGGTTCACTCTGCGTTGGTTCATTCTGCGCTGACTCACTCTGCGCTGACCCACCCTCTGTTGGCTCATTAAAATTGCTCAAAGCTTTGACAAGGTAATTTTTTTGTTTTGTATGGATTCAATGTACCAGCAGTTTTCAAAAGCACCGGTTCCATTATGTGGAATAATGAAGTTGATGACCTCAACTGAGTTACCTAGTGGCTCCGATTACTTATGTGTGACAACCTTCGTTGTGTTCGTCGACGGACTATATTTAGCTAGCGGCATAATGCAGCAACGTCTTGATAACCGAACCACAAGTGTAAATGACGTAGTAGCACACTGATTGCCGGACCGACACGATGTGTATCCAGACGGTGAGTTTTGGTACTGCGTTGCAAAGTTTGAATAAGTTTAACACATCGTTGTACAAAGTTTAAATCGTCGACACAGCTGTATATAGTGAGCAACTATTTGTACAGCGCAGTGTATCGGTAGTGCAGTGTATCGGTAGTGCAGTGTATCGGTAGTGCAGTGTATCGGTAGTGCAGTGTATCGGTAGTGCAGTGTATCGGTAGTGCAGTGTATCGGTTGTGCAGTGTATATAATTGAACACTGCGAGTACACATGGGTGCTGTATCCATGTGTACTCGCAAACATCATAGGCTCTACACAGCAGGGGGTCAGACCACAGTCACGCTATGTCCAGCTGTAGAGAAGTGCCTAATGTAATGTCCGAACAAAATTAACAAATTCATCGATTTCAGTGATTTTATTTAGTAACTGTATTCACCCAGCAAGTTTGATACCAGGCGTGTGCACACGAGCTATAGGTACCCAGGTCAGTACAGTCACGTTATGTCCAGCTGTATAGTAGTGCCTAATGTACTGTCCGAACAAAATTAACAAATTAGTCGATTTCAGTGATTGTATTTAGTAACTGTATTCACCGAGCAAGTTTGATACCAGGGATGTGCACACGAGCTATGGGTGCCCAGGTCAGTACAGTCACGTTATGTCCAGCTGTATAGTAGTGCCTAATGTACTGTCCGAACAAAATTAAGAAATTAGTCGATTTCAGTGATTGTATTTAGTAACTGTATTCACCCAGCAAGTTTGATACCAGGGGTGTGCACACGAGCTATAGGTACCCAGGTCAGTACAGTCACCCTATGTCCAGCTGTATAGTAGTGCCTAATGTACTGTCCGAACAAAATTAAGAAATTAGTCGATTTCAGTGATTGTATTTAGTAACTGTATTCACCGAGCAAGTTTGATACCAGGGATGTGCACACGAGCTATGGGTACCCAGGTCAGTACAGTCACATTATGTCCAGCTGTACAGTAGTGCCTAATGTACTGTCCAAACAAAATTAAGAAATTAGTCGATTTCAGTGATTGTATTTAGTAACTTTATTCACCCAGTAAATATGATACCAGGGATGTGCGCACTACTCGGAGTGTTGCGTACTGTAGTACAGTATTGCATCACACATTAAATTTTGTCTACTGCTAAGTATTTGCAATATTTTTTTTAAATCAGCAATACAACATTACGAGTATTTCAAAAGTATTGCAAATACTCGCAATATGTTTGCATCATTTTCAAAGGTATTGCAATATGCATAATGATTAGTTTATCTCTCCATTTTGCTTTTTTATTTTTTTATTCGCCAGTCCATAATACCATAAACGTATATGCGTCGAATATGAAACTTCCATAACACCTTATTAACTGTCTTATTATTATTATTATTATTATTATAGCTTTTCAATGTTATCATATATACTATATCATAGAGCGGAAATATATATATATATATATATATATATATATATATATATATATATATATATATATATATATATATATATATATGTAAATCAACAAACGAAAGTTATATTTCTGTTAAATGGCATATATTATAATATGGGGGATCACCCCAAGATATTTAGTATCAAAGGATGCAGTGATCAATTATGGATTAACTGAATGCAACCATGCAGCATTTACAGCATTATCTGCATGACCAGAATGGGGTATGTACAGGGGTCTGGTCCCCAAAGTGGCACTTTCACAACTTCTGCAGTCATTTGTTAGGAATAATTTCATTCATGGTAAACAAAATTAAGCTAGTGTTAATGATCCTTTGACCACTGCCACTGGATCATAAAGTTCCCTCATTGAATGGGACTACTCATGCGAAACATGAACATGTTGTGTGCACATATTGAGCACTTAAGGGATCAGTTGGGCAGAGCGGTTCATGTGCGTCTGCGTGCTCAGAGTACACCGGCCTATCTGAGGAGATTCTTGGTGGAAGAGTGGAACAGGTAGCCTCAAAACAGTGTACATCGCTTGGTAAACAGTATGCGCCGTAGATGTGAGTCGTGTGTTGCTGCAGCTGGCGGGCCCACTCGTTATTGATGTAATGTACGCAATAAAGTTATTTCAAAGTCCATTCAGAGTGTTTTATTCCTAGTGTACAAGAAATTGTGAAAGTGCCGCTTTGGGGACCAGACCCCCCCCTGTACACACCCCATTCTGGTCATGCAGATAATGGTGTAAATGCTGCATGGTTGCATTAATTTAATCCATAATTGATCATTGCATCCTTTGATACCAAATATCTTGGGGTGCGATCTCCACATATTATAATATATGCCATTTAAGAGAAATATAACTTTCTTTTGTTGATTAGTTTTTTTTTGGACAATAACAGCACTGTATTTCAAGTACTTTTTGACAGTAAGGTGCTACGCTATGACGCGGATTTGAAGATACGTATGGGTTTTGGCACTGACATTTCTGAAACACCGGTAGGTGTAATATTGTATTGTTTTGTTTTTATGGTAATCGTTTTTGTGAAACAATTAAAATTATCAACACGTGGGTACCACAGATTCAGTTGGTGTCGTGAAGTTGTATAATATTTGATTGTTTAATTTTTTCACAATCATACAACGCATTAACAAGGACATCGACATTAAATGCAACTGTCGTCTCACCACAATTGCAGAAACTGGCGCGTTCAGATCGAAATAAAATGCCTTGATTGGCAGAACGGACAAACACAACTAATTCTTAGACCACTTCCCAAAAAAATTATTTGGGGATTTCGAAACCGCTCTTCCGTATTTTGTAAAACACACCTTTCCCTCTATTTTCGACAGTACATCCGCACCCCGACCACGGTATTATAACTACATTTTCATTCATCTGGATAACAAAAGACGTTATGAAATGCAGCCGTATGTCTGATGTCGGTAGTATACAAACAAGCTGATTTTACATAAGTGAGTGTCTCATTTCTTAAGTCTATGCCATTAGTCACCTAGTCACAAGCGCCACCCCCCACTGCGTTCAGGGTTAGCTTGATGATATCTATAAACACGGTAACAGAAAGAACTCACCTCACTACGAAGATTCCAGGTACGATACAGTTACATACATAGACAATCGTTTCTGTTGTCTACGACTACATGATGACAGAAGTCGTATTCCCATCGCGCTCTCTAAATCGTGCATTGCTAGAATTTATATAGGTCTATTCAGAGATACGCCTACTCATACATTCCTAGCAGTCTCCAGTCAAGGTCTGACCATCTCGGATCTACTTAGTTGGCATTACCAATATACACCCATGCTCTGACTGGTCTGGTCAAGAAGCTCTCAGGGAAGACATCCTTGCTGTGACTAATATTATGCCAATGACTGCAACTTCTACAACTAAGCAATTGTAATACACATTTGACAATCGCGGTTAATAATGTTTCTTTAACGATGGGAGAAATGTTTTAGCAAACTACGTGATCAATGTCTCCTACCTATGCTACGCAGCATGCGTGACGCCCTCCTTAGCCAACCCCTGTGGTGTAGCTCAGTTCACAGACCCCAGGACAGGCACTCCTCAATTCTTTACACAGTGTAGCTGCGGTATTCAGGTGAGAGTGTGAGCGGCAGGCCGTCGGGAATTGGCGTGCTGGATCACGGCTCACTGGCTGTGCTAAGCGAACCGCATCCGTTGTCTCTGCTCCCTGCAGACAGTGGTTTATCTAGTCCAGTCCGGCTTTGCTGTTGAAACCGTTGTAGCATGTAACTGCCAGTGGCAAGTAACTGCCAGTGGCACGTAACTGTCACAGTGGCACGAAACTGCTTGAAAGTTCTTTAGTGAGTCGCTCAACTTTTGTCGTGAGTGACCCGATAGCATCGGTTAGTTCTTTAGGAAAAAGTAGTTCCTTCGTTCTTTTAATACTATCACTAATAATAATAATAATAATAATAATAATAATAAAAGTACTTAGTACATAGCGCCCGATCAATCGAGATTGCTCTCAGGCGCTTTACATACATAGTAGTATTTTACAGACCATACAATTGCTAAGAGAATAATTATACTAATAATAATCTACACAAATGCTTGGCATAAAAAAGAAATTCTAGCAAAATAAACGTTAAAATATTCTATATAACACTACTTTAAATATAGTTTTTAATACGAGTAAAAGTAAGAAAACGATCCTGAAACTGCCAACAAAATTAAATATACTAAAATATTATAAAAACTACTTTAAATATAAGTAAACTTATTCATTTATACAAGTAAGACTCAGAATATAACCATAAAAACTCTTAATACAATTATAAAACTATTCTTAAGAACTATTCTTTAAATAAGTTCAGTAATACAAGTGAAACTAAATGAATGACTATAAATATGCCGAGAAACTAATACATACAATATATAATGAATGCACATAAAATGTTCTCATCGGTGAGTTATAAAAAAGCGTGTTTAAAAAGGTGAGTTTTTAAAAGTGTTTTAAACACTTGTAATGATTTCGCTGTCCCGAGAGAAGGTGTTAAATTGTTCCATAGAACGGCTGAGCAAACTGCGAATCATCGTGTGTGACAATCTGTGAAGCCAGTACGAACAAAAGCGCTGGCAGCGGAGCGGGCTCACAAGTCGGTCAAGCGTGGCGGCAGCCGCTTGTGTTTCGCTCATTAAGCTGGTTCCTGAGCGGTAATTCAAGCTTCACCGACACTTGGTACTAACCAACACAGCAGCACCGGCACTAGGAACTAACTAACACAGAAGCACTGACACTTGGCACCAATACCAACCAACTCAGTAGCACCGGCAATTCGCAATAAGTAACACTGTAGCACCGTCACTTGACACCAACTAACACAGCAGCACCCTGTCAGTAATCAACCTGTACACGCGCCATCTTAGGTCTTAAGTCTAGAAAACGGGTACGTCACTGGTGTGCTATATGGATTGTCTGTTTGGTCGGAGGAAACTGGTCCTTCAAATAGTGACATGTAAAATCATGTAAATGCTACCAACGTAAACGTGCTTAAAAACTAAAGTTACATTTAAAACGACAATGCCACGAGACGGCCTGCAGAATACATAACGACTTCAGTGCGGCATTCCGAGTAAGCTATCGTGGCTTAGTGGTAGAGTGTTCGCTTTTATCTCATCATTGTACGTTACGAATACTTGCATACCTTTTGACAACTATCAAACACTGCTAACATAATAATATAGGGTGAATGATGAGTAATAGACCACATTTCATTATAATTTGATGTGCAATAAAACATGACAATTTTATAAATAAACCCATTCCAAAATAATTTCTATTCTTTTATTAACACATTTTTAGTACCAATAATTAGAAATATTTCTAAAAAATATAAGACATAAATGACATTTTATGCCAACTCTGTGAATGAACTATAACAAGTATGTCAATTAGAATGAACTCATAAGGACCATAATCAGTGAAAGTGTACCAAGCATGTTTGGAAATTAATAGCAATTTCTTCAATAATGAGCACTATTTTTTTTACTGTGTTTGGACATATTCTAGTAGGCATATTGAAAATATTATCAACTATTTAAATTGACAGGGATCTAACGATGACCTTATTTTTTATTATTTCACCACGTTTATTGTTACTTAATTCAAGCAATTGGCAGTGCAAGGAGCATTATTTATCAATTGTCATCTTATTTACAAGACTCAAAACTTTTCTTTGACCATCAACATGGTTTTCGACCCAAGCATTCAACAGAATATGCTGCACTGGTATTAATAGATAGGATTATAACCCAAATGGATCAATTTGAAAAACACACATACATAATTTGTCATCTTATTTTCAAGATGGCGCCGGTGTATGGCGACACGTTGTGGCGATGCGTGATTGTATGTGTGATTTCACTTGCTGTTTTAGCGGCTAGTACAGCTACCATGCACAGGTATGAGCGTGAACATTTGCTGAATATTCTGGATTCAATGCATAAGGACTATCGACCTAACTTTGCCTCTGAGAACGTTTTTCCCGTGATCAATTCTACTCGACCTACTTCTGAAATCCACCACGCCACGCTTCATCGCGCTCGCAAACGGGGCAGACGAGGCGGGGCACTGTGCAGATTTCGTCGGCGCGGCTCTAGACCACCACTTCCTGCTATTGTTCTCGCTAACGTGCGCTCGCTCAAGAACAAAACAGACGAACTGTTCCACCTATTGTCTTTCAAACGTGAATTCAAGGACTCTTCCATTTTGTGCTTCACTGAGACATGGCTTGACCAACTGACACCTGACGCTGCCGTTACCCCACCGGGCCACACTTTGCTTAGAGCCGACAGATCAAGCGAACTGTCGGGCAAAGAAAGGGTGGTGGAATATGCTTCCTTGTCAATCATCGGTGGTGCAATGACTCAACTATTGTGTCCTCTTCCTGTTCTCCTGAACTTGAATCACTCACAGTTAACTGCAAACCGTTCTACTCGCCGAGGGAATTCTGCAGTGTTGTTTTAATGGGTGTTTACATTCCGCCCGACGCGAATGCAACCAGTGCAATTAACCAGTTGACTACCCGCGTGTTGGCAGCAGAAACAACGTACCCTGATAGTGTCATCATCATCCTGGGTGACTTCAATCACACTAATCTGAAGAAAGTTCTACCCCGATACAAACAGCATGTTAATTGCTCCACTCGTAACAATAAAACTCTAGACCACTGCTACACCATCTTCAAGGACGCTTACCGGGCGACCACCAGGGCTCCGTTGGGTGAGTCAGATCACGCTACAGTCGTATTGATTCCTACATACCGTTAGAAGTTAAAAACAATAAAACCGACCACCAAGACAGTGAGAAAGCGGACTGCTGACTCAACGATTGCTTTGAAAGCTTGCCTTGACAGCACGGACTGGCAAATGTTTAAAGATTCCTGCCACGACCTCGACGCGTACACTGACACAGTTACTGCCTACATCAGCTGGTGTGAAGAAACCTGCTACGAAAGTAAGTTAGTTACAGTATATGGCAACGACAAACCATGGTTTACCAGGGACATTAAACAGAAGCTAGCCATGAAAACTCAGCGTTCATTAGCGACAACAGGGAAGAATTTCGGAGAGCCAAGTACGCAGTGCGCAAGGCGATTAGTTCGGCCAAGTACAAATACAAACGCAAACTTGAAAACCAATTTGCTTCCAACAACACCAGATCTGTATGGCAAGGGTTACGTCAAATTACACAGTATAAACCAAGCGCTTCAGCCATTTACAACGCCGATCCGTCCTTCCCGACCAACTAAACGACTTCTACAGCAGATTTGACAAGTTAAACACATCGCCGGAACAGCGCCCCATACCCACAGACACTCCGCTGTCGCCGCCTTTCACCGTTAACGTTGCTGACGTGCGGACATTGTTCAAGCGACTGAGTACGCGCAAGGCTTCGGGTCCTGATAACATCTCATCATATACATTCAAGAATTGTGCCGATCAGCTTGCTCCAGTATTCGCTGACATCTACAATTCATCTTTACAACAGTGCATAGTTCCAACGTGTTTTAAAACTTCTGTGATTATACCTATTCCCAAGAAGGCTAAAGTCTCTACCATGAACGATTACCGTCCAGTGGCACTTACCTCAGTTGCGATGAAAGTTTTCGAACATATTATGCTCCGTTATCTGAAATCTTCCACGGCCGGTCTATTGGATCCTCACCAGTTTGCTTATCAAACTAACAGATCTGTGGACGATGCAGTTGCCTTAGGTTTACATTATGTTATGAATCACCTGGAACAACCGAGCACTTATGCGAGGATTCTTTTCATGGACTTTAGCTCGGCTTTTAACACCATAATTCCTGTGAAGTTGTTTGATAAACTTGTATCTCTGAATGTGCATCCTGCCATATGTCACTGGACTCTCAACTTTCTTCTTCACAGGCCTCAATCTGTCAAGGTCAAAACTCTCTCCAAACCTGTTATTCTTAACACTGGTGCCCCACAAGGCTGCGTGCTTTCTCCTTTCCTTTTCACTCTCTTTACAAACGACTGTGTATCTGGTAACCAATCTGTTCGCGTGGTTAAGTTCTCGGATGACACCACTGTAATTGGCTGTGTCAACAATGCTAACGAGTCTGTGTATAGAGAGGAAGTTCAAAGACTGGTCGGCTGGTGTAAGAACAACAACCTGGTACTAAACATATCCAAAACGAAGGAAATGATCATTGATTTTCGCAAAAGAAAACACCCATCCACCCCCTTGTCATTGACGGTACTGAAGTTTTACAAGCCGACTCTGTAACATTTTGGGTTCGACTATTTCTAAAGATCTTTCCTGGTGTAATAACACGATTGGCATCATTAAAAAAGCACAAAAACGCATGTACTTCCTTAGACACCTCAAACGATTCGGCTTATCTCAAGCAATATTAACACGTTTCTACCGCGCAGTTATTGAAAGTGTCTTGTCATTTTCTATCACTGTCTGGTTTGGTCGCGCCAGCCAAGATGAAATTAATCAAATTGAATCAGTCGTCAAGTACGCCTCTAAACTAATCGGGTTAAATATGCCGTCCATCAGATCTCTTTATCTATCTCGCAGTTTGCGCAAATCCAAGCGCATTGTACAAGACGAATATCATCCAGCCAACCATCTCTTTGAACTCCTTCCCTCCGGTAAGCGCTACCGTAGCATAAAAACTAAAACGACGCGATTTAACAATAGTTTCTATCCTCAAGCGCTGAGATTTTTAAACGGAGAGCCATCATAAATGTCTTGCCTCTGGTAGGTAGATGCAATGTCGCCTTTTTAATTTTTTATTTATTTTTTTTTTTTTTTTTTTTTTTTTTTTTTTTTTTAATCTTTAATTTTTTTTATTTTTTTTTATATTTTTTAATCTTGCAACCTATTATATTACTCTCGCTTGTTTTCAACTGTTTTTAGTATTACGATTGTGATATGTAATGTTTAGTTCCGTGTGTGATTGGGTGCATGAGTGTATGTTTGTGCTAACGCCACAACACTACAAATTCCTTGTACTTGCTACTTGGTAATAAAACGTATCGTATCGTATCGTATAATTATTGCATCATGGCTTGAGGTTTTCAAAGAAATAGAATAAAAAAACTTCAAAAGAAAGCTTTGAGAATTATTACCTTAAGTAATTATAATTCCCACACAGAGCAACTCCATAAAAAACTCAGCATGTTAAAAGTAGACGACATTCTTAAATTACAACAATTACAATTTTATTATAAATATTTACATCATACTTTACCAGTTTATTTACAAAAATGGAGGGTCATCTTCAACTATTACATATATAATTATGACACACGAATCAAGAATGAAATATATACTAATAAAACTAAACACGAATTTGCAAGGAAATGTCTTCGGCATAATTTACCATTTTTAACTGTAAATTTAGCTTTTAAACACGTTTACATTGGTAGCATTTACATGATTTTTTTCCATTCATTGTCCTCTGTGAGAATGACTTTGTGAGTGATTCATGAAAATATAGTTAATATCAATTACTCCGTTATAGTAACTTTTATGTGGGTTTCGTCACCCTTTTGGCCGCTACGGCGCCTCATAGCTGCGTGCGTGAAACTAGTTTAGTTGTCTGAGGCTGAGCTATTAAAAAGTGATCGCACATTTACTGTTTACGTTGGCGAAATGCTTCGCCATATGATTTTGTTGATAGTCGCGGCGCCACGCTGGTCGCGAACACAATCGCACAATTCATCAAAGTCGACCGCTGTCATTCAAGCCGGGAGTTGTGAAGGTTCAGTACACGCTCCAATGATAGTGTAATCACCTACTTTCTCGCAGGGCATGGTAATGGAGATGTGCAGCCGATATCAACACATTCAGATTTATATTTGATCAATGGCCAGGGCGGACATGTTAGCTACCGTTTTAAATGACAGGAGTGTTTTAACACTTGATGAGTGACGTGCTGTGTCCGTAGTTGATCGAAGTGGGTACCGAGCAAGAATGTCAAGTTCGGTAAACAGAGCTGCTTCTGTGCCAAAGATCTGGATGCAGCACTCAAATTTCATAATAACTGCTACGATTATTTTATTTTTATGCGGTCGTTTAATGAAACTTGGATTACATTTACTTGTCAACGCTCTTAGTGCGTAATACAAAGGAAGGGAATTGTATTTTTCGAATGAAATTGACACATACCATCTTCCCAGAGCATAAAATTATTGTGCCTACGCAGTGCACAGGTAATTTTGTTACCTATTGTGCGGATTCTCGGGTTGTTTATCTTTGTTTCTAAGTCACGGCACAGCTGCAACAGCGTGGCTCAGGCAATATAAGTCACGGCACAGCTGCAACAGCGTGGCTCAGACAATATAAGTCACGACACAGCTGCAACAGCGTGGCTCAGGCAATATAAGTCACGGCACAGCTGCAACAGCGTGGCTCAGGCAATATAAGTCACGGCACAGCTGCAACAGCGTGGCTCAGACAATATAAGTCACGGCACAGCTGCAACAGCGTGGCTCAGGCAATATAAGTCACGGCACAGCTGCAACAGCGTGGCTCAGGCAATATAAGTCACGGCACAGCTGCAACAGCGTGGCTCAGGCAATATAAGTCACGGCACAGCTGCAACAGCGTGGTGCAGGCAATATAAGTCACGGCACAGCTGCAACAGCGTGGCTCAGGCAATATAAGTCACGGCACAGCTGCAACAGCGTGGCTCAGGCAATATAAGTCACGGCACAGCTGCAACAGCGTGGCTCAGACAATATAAATCACGGCACAGCTGCAACAGCGTGGCTCAGACAATATAAGTCACGGCACAGCTGCAACAGCGTGGCTCAGGCAATATAAGTCACGGCACAGCTGCAACAGCGTGGCTCAGGCAATATAAGTCACGGCACAGCTGCAACAGCGTGGTTCAGGCAATATAAGTCACGGCACAGCTGCAACAGCGTGGCTCAGACAATATAAGTCGTACGATGCGACAAATGGATGGGTGGATTGATGGGCGGATATATGGTGTAACGGATGTATAAATTAATGAATGAGTTGATGGATGGGTGAATGCATATGAAGAAAACGAACGACCAGGTGAATCAGTTGGTTGTGATGAACCAAAGTGCAACTAGTCTTATTTCCAACATCAATACGCGACCACTATTCACACTCAAAAAGTAAACCTGGCTACGTCTACTCTCATTCTATGGTTAAAGTGCTTTCTGCGTATCAGACGACAGGTAGACATGCATGCCTATAGACCGGAACGGAGTCGTGCTGGCAGGTAGATAAGCACACTTGTAGCTCGGAAAGCAGTCATGCATGTCAATGCAATGCCAACTGTTCCCTTTTCTCAGTGAGAAGTTAGTAGGTGTTGCGAGAAGAATAATTATTTGTCTGGTGTCTTGTTTACACGTTTTGGCGTGAATCACGTCAACTCTTAATGATTTATGTTCTTGCATATGATTTTATTTTACGAATACCGTTTTTAGACTGAACTGATATAATTTAGTTCCCATATTTAGTATCATGCATTGGTACCTTCCGTTTCATGATGGAATTATGTCGAAGGCGTCACTATACTTTGTGGCCAACAGAGTGAGTACCAGTCTGTCACACTGCCAACTACCTGTCGTGACAGGTCGTGACTCATTGTGCAGCTACTTGCCACTGGCAGTTACGTGCCACAACGGTTTCAACGACAAAGCCTGACTAGACCAGATAAACCACTGTCTGCAGGGGCGGAAACAACGGATGCGGTTCGCTTAGTACGCCAATTGCCGACGGCCTGCAGTGCCTGACCAAACGTGACACTTATACTAATGTCGGCTGCGCCCGGGGTCTATGAACTGAGCTACGCCTCAGGGGTTGGTGTCGCAGGCTAAAGAGGGTGTTACGCATGTTATGTAGCATAAATAGGCGACATTGAACGCATAATTTGTTAAGACAATTCTCCCATCATTACGGAAACATTATTAACCGCGTTTTAAAACGTATTCTGGATATGCGTTCGAAAAAGGAGGGAAAGGTGTGTTTTACAAAAGATGAAAGAGCGGTTTCGGGACCCTCAAATAGTTTTTTATATGGAAAGTGGTCTACGAATTAGCTGTGTTTGTTTGTGCTGCCAACGAAAAAGTGCGTATTCTCATCAGATCTGACATTAAGTTTGACACGACCCCTTATTTTTCTACCTGTGAACTGGCATGTGTACACACAGCTCATATGTGTGCCCCCGGCTAAACTATTTTTGTTTCGATCTGTTTTCTTGTATTGCCTATAAAGGGGTGGGGTGCAATTAAAGCCACGACAGTAGGACAGAAGACGCAGTAACTGACACGCCGGTTTATTCCAGCAAAAAGGCGCGTGTTCTGATAAGATTTGACATAAAAAATGATACCACCCATATACTTTTATGGCATTGTGATTTTTTTTCCACTGGAAAGATCGACGCGGCATCAAAGACTGAGATAAAAAATTAGTCAAACGTGACAAACATACCACTTTAATATACAATAATTATTATCAACACACATATGTGTACGGGTATGTTATTTATTTCTATTTTGCGCTTCCATTTTGTTAGCTCAATAAGTTTATAGCTGCTGCGAGTTTCATACTAATTTAGTATGTTGTTTTATTTCTATGTTTCGGCTTGAATCTCGCAATCTCCAAATGATTGATCTTCTTGCATGTTTGTTAATGTCATGCATACCATTTGACTGAACTGTCCTAAGTAATATGAGGTAACACAAAGATTTACATAGCTACCTACATAGCTACATTACATAGACTAACAAACACGCCCGTCCCCAGGACGGGATAACTTGTACTACGTACTCTCAAACGATTTACGTCCCGAAGTATTCGCGGCGCGCGCGCATTTTTTCTGCGATAGTTGGAAGTTAACGTTTTACGTAATAAACCGCCATCTTTCGCCTCGCGCGCGAGTGGTTTCTGCGATTGTTGGACGTTAACGTTTTACGTAGCGAACATTTGTTGGTTTACCATAAAAACCACTAAGAACCCTTGATGTACGGTGTATTTAAAAAAGAAAGGCGTTTATTCGTGGGGTCGTAGACTAATCCTTGAAAGTTTGGCGCCCGAGGTGCACGCCGTCTAGGATAAAAACGTGAGCAAACATACAAGCATATGCTAGCCCGATTATGGTTAGATTGCATAGATTTGCATAGTCTCGCGCATTTTGCATGACACTCCATTTCACGCTGTCACGCAGATATGTGTAAATCTCACGCATTTTGAACAGTTCAATAAATACATAATACAAACAAGCTTATTTCCATGCATGTGTTGATTTCATATTAAATATAATTTCCATGCACATGCTGACAGCGCAGGGCGTCCAGTGGATTCCTAGTTCACTGTTATAATCGTTAGTGATGTCGAGCGTGAACGCCACTTATGGATTCACTCATGGCTATTGACATACTGCCCACGTGACAGCCCCGTGTCTCACTGTCAGAGTGATCATGGTATGGGAATGGTTCGTTGGCATACTCACTATAAAACAGGCAATGGACCGCCTATTGCCATTTGAACTAGCAAAATAAATGCTTAAAACCAAAAAAAAATATTGGCTATGCACCTAAAATAGATAATAAAAACTAACCATGTGCAACTAAAATCAGGAGTATCACGCCAGGGCTGGCATATTAACCAGCGCGACCCATACACGCATGCGCAGATCAATGATAACTTGGTAACCTGGACAACAACTGACATATTAACAGGGAGGCGGGCATACGCAGATCCAACGCAAAGTATCAAACAAACGTGTCATTTGGCCAGAAAGAGTACTAATTTAGTAAACAAAGGCCAAAATATGTTCCATGTGTTGAGTTTGGACGCAAGTAGCATGGCCATATCCTATTGGCAAGAGTAGGAATAGATGTAAGCAAATATATATATATATATATATATATATATATATATATATATATATATATATATATATATATATATATTTATTATTATTATTATTTATTATTATTATTATTTATAATGCGCCGTGTATCCGGGTCAAAAACCTGCTCAAAGGCGCTAACAAGGTAATGCTAAATAATTTTAAATAAATTGAAGAGCTAAAATAAAATGTGATTAAAAGACAGGTAAACATAAGTTAAATAAAAAGTTCAATAAATGATTAAAATGAATTAATTATGGCAAGAAGTTAAATAAATACATAAAATAAAATAAATAAATAATAAATAAAAAGATAAAATAAACAACTACAATTAAGTTGATACATTAGATAAACATATAAGTTAATCAGATAAGTTAAATAAACAAATTGAATAAATAATAAGTTAAATAAGTAAAATGTTCGAGTGATTAAAATGTCAACAGAGTGTTCGAAAGGCTTCGCGAAAGAGATGTGTTTTTAGAAGTGACTTGAATACCGCAACGGAGTTGGCTTGCCTAATTGCGGGAGGCAGGGCGTTCCACAGTGTCGGCCCTGCCACAGAAAAGGCCAGACGACCGTACCGCTCGAGCGACGACAGATACACTGGGCATAGATGATGCACAGCGCGAAACACAAATAATAGAAGTTTGAATTCGATTCGCTGACGAACAGGCAACCAATGTAAACTGAATAAAACTGGTGTTACGTGATCTCGTCTGCGGGTTCCAGTAATCAGCCGTTGCGCGGAGTTTTGAATCATCTGCAGTTTCCGCAGCTGCGTCTCGGGCAGTCCATAAAACATAGCGTTGCCGAAGTCCAAGCGCGACATGACTAAAGCATGAATAATTGTTTTTAATATATATATATATATATATATATATATATATATATATATATATATATATATATATATATATATATATATATATATATATATATATATATATATATATATTCAGGTAGAATATCTGGTTCGAGGAGGAGAATGTGTCCTGAGAAACGATGTTATGTGGTATTCAGTTGCACGGTCGTAGCATCGGCATGAACTGCATTAGTAATGCCTTTTGATGGGGGTGTAATGAAACGATAGCCAGTCAAAGTCAAACAACCACCTATGCAACCAGTCAGTCAGGTAGTCAAACTCGGAGCATGTCTTAATTGGTAGCTGGCAATGTGACCGACGATACCTTAACAGTTGCTGGTACACGCTCTCTTTGCCACGAAGCATAGAGACGCTCCCGACATAATTCGATCGTAGTTGTGCATTCACGTGAAACTTGCAGGACAACCGCCATCTTGGACACGTTGCCTTTCTGTGTAGCTGCGCCTATGGTCCAGGAACTGAGTTACGCCTCAGGGGTTGGTGTCGAAGGCGAAGGAGGGTGTTACGCATGCTGTGTAGCATAGATAAGAGACATTGAATGCGCAGTTTGCTAAGACAACTATCTTATCGTTATGGAAACATTATTAACCACGAATTAAAGCAAAATTTTCAAATGCGTATTGAAATTGCTTAGTTGAAAATGACATGTGTTTTGTTAACCAGATTAATGAAACTTTTGAGGAGTCGTTGATGGGGAACACAATGAAAGGCTTTAGAAAGGTTTAGTAAATTTGGCGGCGTTTGTTCATGGAGGAAGCCCAGTCATTGACTGCCTCCACAAGCTGAAACACCGACACCACGTGTACATCTTCCTTATTTAACATTATACTTCCTCTTTGTGTTGTCACGTGTGGTCGTCTATTTTATTATCATAAACATCAGTCTAGTCTGAATTACAGACCAGATCTTAATACCGCTGTCCTACATAATAATCAATGTACATTATGGATGTACGTAGTTAAGGGATGCCACTGGCCTATATGCGAATGCCCTTGTTAGTTGTCTGTGCATTTTCTTTTACACATATTGACAATGTTGGCATTTACTTAATCAACAGGTACTTCCACAGTTACTGTCCTCGAATAATACCTGATGTCCAATCTACACTGTCGTGTGCTACTGCTATTTCATACCGTCTTGTTTTTTCCTCCCTTAAAGGGGGGGTGAAGCACTCGAACAACCATAGCCCAAACATAATAACATACCATTTACAGTATATATCACCCTTATATGATGGGCGCAACGCCACGGTAATTTTGTAATATCCTTTTAAACTTTGCCATTATCTTCGCTGGGCGGCGCCATATTGCTCTGCGGGGGGCTCAGCGGCAGAGTGGTTTGAGTACGAGCTCCTGGCACCGCGTTCACACAGTAAAAACCTATCGGAAAAACGGCCGAAACGCATGGAAAATCGAATAAAAAGAAAACTGGTGTGCACTGGATGGCTCCTGGATATATCAACTAGTACTACAAATGCAAGGAAAAAACTTTTGATCGACTTTCGAGGAAGAATTTGCAGCGGAAAAGGTGGTTGCAAATGCGGAAATTGCCGTGTCCGCCAGCCGCAGGCACTGCGAGTGACCACTTTTCCGATGCAGATTACAAGACAAAAGACGTATGTGATGAGCATGGACAGACGGTGAGCATCAATATGTCATTCTTGGTCAAAGACACCGTTCCATCTTAGATCTTTTTTTCCGCATATGACCATGCATCTACAGACTATTCTGCGACAAGGAAACGTCATATATCAGAGGGCAGAGCGATGCGTAGGAAGCGACGAGCCGAAACCAGGTTAGTAAATTGGATTACCGTTACCATTGTGACTTATCACTACGATTACAATATAGTTCCACCCCAATAAGCACAGCTGTGCTTCAACGTCAGCATATATATGACCCACAGTAAATCGAAATATATGAATACAATAAAGTGCGAGTAAGTGTTAATAGTTTGATATAATTACGAGTGTTTTCCAATCCGCCGATTTATTTTCGACGTGATCAGATGTACCGTCAATACGTGGCCGTACTCAAAACAATAACAATAACTCAGTAAGTGCTACAGGATATACTGCAGCCTTGTAACATGGCCATGGCGTATGTACTAGGCAAAATTATTCAAGAAAATAATTTTATATTATTTATTGACTATTAATAATTAAGTCTCATACTCTTGTGTTCTAAATGCCTAGAGAGCAAGCGGCAAGCGTAAGGCTAAGCCTGGGGGGGGTTAGATGCATGGGAGAAACACGACGAAAAGACAGTATAGACTATAGTGCAACAGAAGCCTACTATTGCTGTTTACATTTCAAATTCTTTATGGAAATATTTAAATATACAAATACTTTCATTGTGATTAAGTGCAAATGCAGTTACAAAAACTTTTTAAAAGTATTTAAATATTTAAGTAAAATGCATTTCACCCATGCAATGTCTAGCTGGAAAGGAAACTAAGGCATCGTCATCTTCCCAGTTGAACACTGTCAGATTACATGTCTGCTTTCTATAATGACACTTTACAATTTCTGTCTGAATTCTTGTGACTTGACAATAAGGCAAAATTATATAAAATTAATTTGCTTTATTGATCAGATTAAACCCCACATGTAATAACCGGAAGTTCATAAAGAGATGTATTAATTATATTTTATTCTAACACGACTGATAACACTGTAATGAATATCGTGGGGGAGGGGGCAACTGTCGGCAACCCACAATAGTATTAGTACAAGCTATACATATGAAGGAAGTATATCAGGCATGGGGTCAATTCTGTTTTGTCAATTCCAAAAAATCAGTTCTAATTCCGCCTTGCAAAAAATCAATTCCAACTGTTAAAATCCTAGGCTAAAGAAAAATTCAAATCCAATTCGTTTTAACACAGTTTTATTTGTCACGTGTGCACAATCATATTTAATTAGATATGATTAAAAAATTATTGTTCGTTAAATGCACACATACACACACACACACATATATATATATCAGGTTTGCCATAAAAAACCTTAAAATGGCATCCAGCCATTTCATATGTACTTTCTGCTGCGACACTGAGTTTTTTTTAATCTGAGTTTTGAACAGTTTCCCCTGTTTATATTGGGTCCAGGTCATTTGCCCCCCTCCCGGACATTTGCCCCTTTCTCACTTGCCCCCCAAACATTAGCCCCTTGCCTTATTCAAAATCTGGACATTTGCCCCCTGTCCGTAGCTTCTGGATTATTTGTAAGTTTTTTTAAGAAATGTTTTTTTAACTTATTTTTTTTATTTCTGAACATGAATTCAAGATATATATTACCCTAATTGCAATTAATGTTCTTTGTGCCAGATCAGCCAAGTAAATTACTTTATGTAGTTGGAGATGATCCTGTAATCAAAGGATTATCTTTATTGCAATTGTGGAAGAAGTCAGTGACATTAGGACCAGGACATGTTAGGACAATTGAGGATATTTGAAAGAAGCCATCTCAACAAGGTTTCTTTTGAATTGCATTTACCATGGAGAGTTGGAGTGACTCCGTTTTTCTATAAAACTGGATGCACAAGCCAGAGTTGTCAGAAAACACTTATAACTTCATCATGGAAATTACTACTAGCATCTGAGGAGGTCAGAAGCTATGTTTTGAGTGTCATTCCTACACCAAGAAGGGGGACCAACAATATTACTCTTCAATGGGAGTGAAGCCAGCGTCGATCCTAATCATGCAAGGGTGCTGTGGTCACTGATCTGATCTCCAGATCCAGAATGTTATCAACAAGACTGCCTGCAACCATGATGGTGACATGGCACAGATAGAAGCTGCCAAGGTCCGTGAGGACCTGAAAACTAAGGCAGCTAATACCAGGGGCACTCCAAACCAGCTGATCTCTGACTCGTTGCTGTCCACAAGTTTGTGGAAGCATCACCCAAAGAACCCATCTTCCACCACTGATCTGACTATCAATGATACCTGGAAGACAACTGGTAACAAGATCATCTCATACACACTCCAGGGGATAGGCCATTGCATTAGGCTAAAGTGACTTCGACTTGTCATTGAATGTTATGTTATTGTAGTAATAATGATAAAACTGCAAACTGATTTTCACTTGTCAACTATCATAGAAAAAAGGGGCAGATGTCCGGAGGGGGGGAGCAAATATACTAGGAGGCAGATTTATATCGCTCTCAGTTGTGGTATCATTGATATTTCATCAAATTTACTGGAAAGTTTGAGTCTTCAACATCCTAATCTCCAACATGTATTCTCCATGGGGACATTTTTAATTACTACAAAGGGCAAACCCTACAGCCACATGTAACAGCATTGTACAGGTGACCAGTGACATGTGTAGTATTGGAAACTTGTGGGCTGAACATTAGGCTTGGATAAAAAAGAGGCTGCATTCAAGGGGCAGGCTTCCTCTCTCACACAAAGGGAATGAGCAGACAGGTGCCATTAATTGGCAATCTCTGTAAATAAACCTTGTACACTGAGAAAGAAAATGAGGCCTGAATGGTCTGATTTTGGTTTTACTGTCTGTTACAGTAACTTAGTATTTCTTTTTGAAGCAAATGCTTGATTATATTGTTCTTGGTCACAATGTTTCAATACCAGAGTAGACAGTGTCTATGCTGTAATGTTGACAACTTCCTGGCTGTTACCAGATTCAGGGTGACATGCTAATAGCAGACAAATATGATTTTAAAAGTAATATAAGTAAATATAAGGGTAAATATTAACAGTATCAAGTCAATAATTCCAACAAAATCAATTCCAATTCCCAAAAAATAAATTTTGAAAAAAATAAATTCCAATTAAAAAAACATTTTTGAAGTCAATTCCAATTCCGTAACTGGAATTGATGGTCACTTCCAATTCTGGAATGGAATTGACCACATGCCTGAAGTATATTCATGACAATATCTTGTCTCTATGTACTACAGCAACAGTCATGAACAGTATAATTGAATTGAAACAAGCTTATGTCTGTGGGGCTTTTGTCGGGAGGGGCTTTTGTCCATGCACCATACTATCTAGCAGATGCTTTCAGTATAATACCTAATAATTATATATATATTATATATATATATATATATATATATATATATATATATATATATATATATATATATATACTGCAGGTATGTGTGTGTCAGGCAGCATTTATAAGGTAAAGATGTCACAAGCATAGATCTGCATTTGGTCCAATAACAATATTCATGCATTATGTTATCTAAATCGAGTGTCAGATATAAAATAAGGAACCCCATAGAAGTAACCCCATATTTTGTTATGTATTGGACCCTTATAGAATTTTTTACCTCCCTGGCCCATTGAAAACAGTGCAATGTTGATTAGATAATATAATGCACTTTGGAGCTAGGAAGCTACAATTTTGGTTACATGCGTTTGGTTATGTTACCAGTGGCATTCGTCAAACTGACCAAACAGATTCATTAAAAACATTAAGAGATCAGTGAAAGACCCATTGGTTGAATTAACATGGCTCCATAGGGAAAATGCTTTTCCCTGTGGTTGATTACATTATATATTCTATATGACACTGGCACTCTTGTATTCTAAAAATAATATATACAAGAGAAAGTTTCTCACATTGTGATTAATTTTTATTATGCAAAAGATGAATTTTGTAAAAATTTTCAAGTCACTGTATGTGTAATCTTTTCAGATGAAGGATTCACCATTGGTTCGTACAAGTACAGGTACTAGTTTTGAAGCATCCAGCGCTACGGGTGATGCCGTCAATCTTTACATTACGGATGTCACCTTTAGTGCCATCACTGCTACTACTGCTGTGGCACCACATACAACTGATGCTGAAATGCAAATCGATCCGGTAACGATATTTCAAGTGCGACACTTCGCGAATGCTGCTGTAGTCATGGATGACATTATTGCACCAATGAACGTTGATCATGACTACTCCTATGTGAAGCTTCCATCAGTTTCAGTGAGAACAAAGACATTGGTGCAGATGATGCACACTATGTGATAACAGCGACATAACCGAGGGTGACTCAAGCAGCTCCGACACCTGTGAGAAAGAGAAGAAATTTGTCATTCGTGAGAAAAACTTATGTCACTTTTCTGCACTTGCCACACACCAAACAGCCATAAACTGTGACACAGGTTGTACTCATGTCTGATCTATCAGCCAAGATCTTTCGGATACTGGGGTGTCTGTCAGAGGCAAGTGTGCTGATTTCTACCCCTGGATGAGTGAAAGGTGAATTGAATATGTTAGGTGTACATGTACTATCAGTCAGAATAAGTAGTGCATTGGTGTATATTTACTGCCAGTAGTGTATTGGAACAGATGGTTGGTGTGCAAGTACTATCAGTCAGAACAAGTAGTATATTGATACATATGATTGGTGTATATTTGCTGTCAGTACAAGTAGTGTATTTGGTAGAGAATGAGACGCTTGGTTTACATTTGTTGTCGGTAGGAACAAGTAGTAGAAGATTCAGTCAGAACAAGTAGTATATTGGATACACATGATTGGTGTACTGTCAGAAGAAGTAGTGAAATGGTGCAGATTCCAGAATGAGATGATTGGTGTACATTTACTGTTGATAGGAACAAGTCGTGTATTGGTATGCATGACTGGTGTACATTTACTGTCAGTCAGAACAAGTAATATTGTTACACATGATTGGTGTACATTTACTGTCCAATCAAAACAAGTAGTATATTGCCATTGGTACAGATGATGATGGTGAAACAGTTAAAATGCCTTGGTTTTATAAAGATTAATTATTTCCTAAGCTAAACTGCCAGTCTATTTGATATGTTGTGGCATAATAATGATGTGTGTAACTGTGATATCCATGTTCCAGGTTGTATTTCCCGGTGGTAGAAGTCACTGTTTTTAGTCAATGCTTAGTCTTGGTTTCAGTCGTTCTAGTTAGCCTTATTTATTTGGTAATTGTTTTTCTATGTGAATAAACTTTTGATATATTTTATGTTGGTCTCAATATAAATGAAATTGTGTGTAGCGACATGCAAGATGCTGCAGGTAACATTTTTGTTGACAGAAATGGGATATAGATAAGAAGGCATTCACATCATTCAGTTATTAATATTTTAGTAGGAATTTTTGTAGTTTTCCAGGTTGTTTTTCGACCTGCTGCATACTGTGGGTGCCTCACAATTTGTCTGTAACAGACTATTAGTACACTCACCTGTGTCAGGTCACTCTCCATAGCTAAACTTTCCATAAATTCAATTCGGTTCAGAATAGACATCACAGATCCTTCCCACATCGCAGGATGGGATTACTTGTCTTGCCTTTCCTGAGCCTGAAATATAATTTGTCAGGGTTAGTTGATAGCACTAATTCCATAATTACCATAATAGTTGCAAAACTGTGAACATTACATACTGTCAGTAGTTAATTACTGTTATTTAAATTATTACATTGCACCAAACAACAAGGTGTTGTGGTGTGCTACAGAGAGGGGTGATTACAAGTACGAATATTAATGTAATCATGATTACAGTAATTATTGCAATCACAATTGCTAATGTAGTCATGATTACAATCATTATTACAATCACGATTACGGTAACATTTAAGAATATATATATATATTCACATAATGAATTAAATAAACCCTCATGTTATTATTGTCATCAATGTTATTCAACACAAAATCAAACACAATATTAAAATACAGTCACGGTACACTTCATTAGATTAGATACAAAATAAAGAGAAAAGCCTGCTTGCATTGCCATTGTATTTCGGACCTCGCCCTCGGGCTAGGTAAAAGAAATATGCAGAAAAAATATGATTATTAAAATGGCAATGATTCGATAACAATTGAATTACTGACCTGCCCACGAATCAATGAGTCGGCACGCAAATCATGCAATGACAGCAGACCAACATCTAGCACTGCTCTGTTTGTGCATATCACTACAAAATCATCGTCTTCGCCTTCGTACGGTGATGCAAGCACCAACGCGGTCGGGCACACGGTGCTGCATAGCCATAGCCATAGCCTAGCCCTAGGCATGGTAGCTTCCTCGGCGCAGCATGATGACTCAACGTAAACGTGCGCAGACATCGGGACGCAATTTCCACAGGTTCACCACATCACATTACCTAGTCAGGAATCGTTGACAGTCAAAGCGCTGTTGTAATTTTTCCTGAATCCAACGTCAACAAAGGCGAAGCCGACCTGGAGTCTGGAGCGTGACTCGCACACTCGGTGACACTTTACGACTGTCAACCGTTGTTTCCGTGTGGCCTGTCGAAGTAGACTCTTCGTCTGTGGTTTCCATTTCTCCAAAGATAGACAACTATTACGGAAGTTCAGTAAACCACTAATCGCTAGTAGCAGATCTGGTAAAACTGTCACAAGCGATGCATCTATCTTGTCAACAAATAAAAAATAGTTCCGGTATTACGTTATCGCATATTCTCGTTGGTTAGCGTCTCGTGCGTTCGAGAAGTGTGGCGTTTTCCACGATTTTTTGCGTGTTTTGTTGTAATTTCTTTAACTTTTTTATTTGGAACGAACAAAAACGCAATTTTGTACCCATATCTTTTTTTTCGCTCCAGAATGCCTATTTACGAAATAAATCGCAAAAAATCGAAAATTTACATTGATTAGATATACGCGACTCAAACCACTCGTTTCGACAACAAGATGGCGATACGCAGTGATGCATTTTGTCGATTTTTGTCTCGAACAAAATCAGTTTTTCAGTTTATCTCATAAATTAGCAGGTATCTGTCACCATTAATGCATAGTTTGATAATATATATTTAAATATACGGCATAACACAAAATTGCTTCAGTTCCCCTTTAAGCTTGACAAAAATAAATGTGTGGCCAATATCTTCAACACTAAGAGCCACTATTAATTTGGTCTGCTCTTAATTTCCCGGTGTTTAATATTGTTCACCCACATGTTTCCACGGGTATAATATTTATTGATATTTTTCACTTTTGACAGAACTGTGCCCTTTTCCCAGTAATAAGTTAATAGCTGTTGCGAATAAAAAAAACAATTTATTAAATTGTTTTAGTTACACTTTTTGGCGTGAAACCCATCAGCTCTGAGAAATTCATGTTCTTGTAAACTCTTTATTTTTATACATACATTTTTTGGACTGAACTGCTTTAATTAATATGACTTAGTGCCCTGGGTTAGTAGAATTCACTGGTAGTGGATGAACACCTTCCGTCATAAACAATAATTAGAAGAATACATTTAGGTCCTATGCGATTGTCAAAGTAATTGATTAACCTTGCTCTTCCTTACTTTCGTAGCTATCATTTCAGGTGTTGAAAATAATCCCCTTAATAATCTGCTGAATTATCCCCCTCAGATTTAGTGTTTTAGAAACCGTTGCAGTCATTTAATATTTGCCGACAATATTTGCTCGTTGGCCTTGGACAGACACTCCTCAATTCACTGCACAGTGTTGCTGAGGTATTCAGGTCATACTGTGAGCAGTAATGCGGGACTATTGTTTATGCACAATGGCTGTGCAAAGCAAATCGCATCCATTGTTTCCGCTGTCTGCAGACATTGGTTTATCCAGCCCAGGTCTGCTTTGCCTTTGAAGCCGTTGTGCATGCACATTTATTATCTCAAGATCGCGTGGCTAGTTCTCATGGGGAAGGATTGTATGGAAGGCCGACGCACTAACATCAACTAGATCCAATGTTAGCTGGCAATGTAGCGGACGATACCTTGACAGCTGCCGGTACACACTCTCTTGACCATGAAGCCCTCGACTTAATTCGATTGTAGTTGTGCATTCACGTGAAACTTGCTGGACAACCACTTAGGGTTTGGAATGAATTCCCCATCACTTTGAGGTCAACTGAAACTATAGCTACCTTCCGTTAAACAAGATCAAGGTACATTTACTCCAAATTGCATTTTCACCTTATATTTTTGGTTGGTCCCTTGTTCTGGTGAGGCTTTTTGTGCTCCCCTATTCATGATAATGCCTAATGATTCTGTTTTTGTTGCGCCTGTAAGCTGAGGATATATGCGCTATCGAAGTTTAGTATTATTATTATTAGTAGTAGTAGTAGTAGTAGTAGATACGTCTGCCATGGCATCTGACGTTAACAATCAAGTTGTTCAGAGCGACGATAACTACCGATCGTCCGCGCCTTTGGCCAGATATATTGATCCTCCCAAGTGCTTTGAGACTTGCTATTAATAATCTTGTTAACAACGAGGCACACGCACCTTTGTGTCAAACGGGCTGGTCGACGTTCTTCGTGTAGCTTGATGGTAACCACGGAGTGTAATAGCAACAACCTCTGCAGAATTCTTGTTGGAATAATTTAAGTTTTTATTTACACAGCATATTTCTCAAACTTGGCATTGCTGTTTTTAGTCACATTTGTGGTATTCGCGGTATTTGTCTGTCTGTGTTTCTTTCTGTCGCTAAAACTATTACAACTTTCCTTGTTAACAATCTTTCAAAATAGCACCTTCAAAAATATCGCAAAACTTCAACTTGTGGAAACTTGTTTGGAGAGTACTTATTCGGTATCCTTGTGTGTATCATAATGTGACGCTTTTACACTCCATGCATCGACTCACGATATTTCTTAATTTTCGTGAAAACCAAGGGGTGGGGTGCAATTAAAACCATGACCGTAGGGCAGAAAACGCAATAAGTGACAAGCTGATACATTGCACCGAAAACTTTTCTGATCAGATCAGACTTTTATTCGATCCCTTATTTTGAACCCGTATACTGTCATGGGTACCCACAGGTGTGAACCCCGGTTAGACAACTTTTATTTCGATTTGAACGCGGCAGTTTCTGCTATTGTGGTAAGACAACAGTTGACTTTAATGTTGATGTCCTTGTGGAGAAATGAAACTGGCAGTTTTGACAAAACATGTTATTACACCTACCGATGTTTCAGAAATGTCATTACACACACACACACACACACACACACACACACACACACACACACACACACACACACACACACACACACACACACACACACACACACACACACACACACACACACACACACACACACACACACACACACACACACACACACACACACACACACACACACACACACACACACACACACACACACACACACACACACACACACACACACACACACACACACACACACATACATGCATACATACATACATACATGCATACATACATACATACATACACACAAGCACTCACACACACACACACACACACACACACACACACACACACACACACACACACACACACGCACGCACGCACGCACGCACGCACGCGTGCGCGCGCGCGCGCGCTCGCATGTACGCACGCGCGCGCACACACACATATGCAAACATAAACAAAACAAAGTGTATCATATACGTACATATATTATATACGTACATACTACATATTTATGTTCATACATTCATCATTCATGCACGCACGCACGTACTCGCGCGTGCAATTGAAAAAACTTAGCATGATACTTATTATACGTATACGTATTATTAATATAATATAATATAATATCATAAACACTTGAACCTCGTATTTGTCTCCCTTTCCATCGAA
The DNA here is from genome assembly GCA_033239005.1 of Lamellibrachia satsuma. Taxonomy (NCBI): domain Eukaryota; kingdom Metazoa; phylum Annelida; class Polychaeta; order Sabellida; family Siboglinidae; genus Lamellibrachia; species Lamellibrachia satsuma. The sequence goes on along the minus strand of BSQZ01000021.1, from coordinate 5,895,816 downwards.
TCTACCAACTCCTAAAACAGACATAGTTTACACTAGTGAAGAGTAATTCTCATAACCGAGGACCAAGCAGGGATAGCACGCTGTTTGTTGTTCTGCTCTTCGCGCTAGTGCGCATGCGTGACCTACTTCGGTTTGTTGCCAAACATAGCAACCCCGAATACTGACTGATACTAGTGCTGTGTGGCGGTGTGACGGTGATATGTGAAACTAGCTTTGTTGTCTGAGCTATTAAATGTTCGCATATTTACTGCTGTTGTCGAAACGCTTCGCCATATGATTTTGTGGACAGTCGTGGCGTCACGCTGGTGGCGAACACAATCGCACAAATCATCAAAGCTGACCGGTGTCATTCAAGTCGGGAGCTGACAAGATCCAAGACACGCTCCAGCGATACTTTAATCACCTACTCCCTCGCCGGGCTTGGCAATGGAGATGTGCCGAAGACATCAACACACTATTTGATCATTGACCAGGACGGATATACTAGTTACACTATTAAATAACAGGAGTGTTTCAAGAGTGACTTGCTGTATAAGTAAGTGATCGACTTGGGTGCCGCTCAAACATGCCATATTCGGTAAACAGACCTGTTTCTCCGGCAAAACATGTCACCTATATCAGTTCGAATATGCACATAATCATGTCGAGATAAACGCACACCTCAAAATGCATAATAAACTGCAACAGTTATATAATTTATATAATTCTGTTTTATGCGGTCGTTTAATAAAAAAATCCATGTAACATTTAGTTCGCGCTTAGCATCTCTGTTCCTCATATGGATCGGTTTGCGTGTTGTTGGTTTATTTTATAATATGTTTTTGCCCTGAGATGTTATACACAAGTTGTCGGCGTAGATAAAGTTCCAAATTTCAAGGTGGATAGGTTGGTCATTTGTGTATAATAATAATTATGTCGAATATCATTGGCGCCAGTACACTTCCCTGGGTAACCCGTTTCTTTGTCTGCGCCATTGGCTCTTTTTATCATCCAGTGCCACGACAAATCGCCTTTTTTCGAGCACATTGCGTACTAGGTAAGTAAGATGAAGGTCGCCGATCATCTCTAGCATTTTGGCGAGGAGGTGTCTGATCAATGAAGTAATTAGTCTTTTTTCAAATCAATCTTCGATATTTTCTGTCAAGTTGAGAAGCTAGTCCGCGCAAGATTTCCAGGACGGAACCCGGCCTGTTCTGGGATAATGTTTCCGTCAATTTGTTGGGCGAACTGGTTCAACTTGTAGGTATGGCACAGCAGGCTGATGGGTCTGAAGCTCCTTGACACAGATTGGTCTTTCCCTTGTTTCAGGGGTGCCACTACCTTTGCATGTCATCCAGGCCTGTTGCTTTGCCATTTTCAGTGCGTTGATACCGGCTTCGACTTCTGCTGCATTGAACATGTTAGTAAACCCCGGGTCACTGGGGCATCTTAGCAGCATTTGCTGAACAATTTGGTTTGCTGTAGTGTTGTAATGCTATTTAGGCTTTCGTGTATCGTTGCAGAGATTTTCGTATAAATTTTCCAGACTTATTGCTACTTTGTATTATGTATGTCAATTCAATCAGTCTATGTCATGATTTACAGCGTTCCTCTAAGATGGTGCTCATCGGCTCCTCTCCTGCCTCAATGGTATATGAAGCTTAAGGATCTGATTCGTATTTATGTTTGTATTGTGTATAGGTTTCAGCCGACACGGGTGTCAAGCCATAGACATAGAACCACTCGCATATTTTTACGAGGCTGCACTCAGAACTACTTTTAAACTATCAGTTTCAGTGTTATGTCTAGACTTACTAACATTGCTCGATAACAATGTACCCTGTACAACCCACACCCTTTTATTTCAGCGTGATGTGAAAAGAACTATCCACAAGCGTACACTGCATAACCAAAACTACTCACCCTCTGGGTACACATCGCGTCGATTCAGCAGATTTCAGTTTGCTACCGTTCATACTCTGTGGTTGGCGTGTCGAGCCGTTGCTAATGTTTGTGCAACTTGCTAAGCATACAGCGTCGTTGAACGAATATATAATATTAACTACTCATACGTGCTGACGTGACTGGGGATACGATTGAAGGAGAGTCCGTGACGTCCATCCACTGTGACGTAGAATTATGTGCGAACTGCTGAGTCACGATATCGCTCAAACTCCCCGCCAGTGGCGCTACTAAACATTTAATCACTGCCACAACTTACATTGTATGTGCAGATTCTGCACATTTGAATTTGGTACACTCCTAAGTGTTGTCAAGAAATCTCTCCTTTCAACTGTATGCAATTGTGGACAGTGTTTGCATTGAAAATATGTATAGAAACACAATAAAACTATGTTACGTAGTTTTTGAAACAAGTCGTAAACAACAATCCAGCCGCCTGTTGATATCACACCGTAACTGTCCATCTTGAATTTATTATCAAGTTGTGGCAGTTTGCTGGGTGGCGCTACTGTTGGGGAGTGTGGACACCGCTGTACGTGATGGATCAGATCATTGTTACTTACAACTGTTGTTCCGAATATAGTGAAACTATAGGTGTAAAAACGACCGTTTGAATGGCTTCACCGGTGTACAACTAGGCAGATAGTAGCAAACCTTGAGCGCGCTGAACGCCAGCTTCTTCTGAGCATTTAAACGAGACATGAGCGTGGTGGGTTAATATCTAGACGTCTATGCCAGGTCATTGTTTCTTTTCGAAATGATCAAAGAAAGCGTGGCAGCGTCCGTCCTAAGTGTACGTTTATTGCTGCTTTCAATAAAATTTGCTGCGCATTTTTTGAATCTACAAACCATGTTTGTAATTTTGTTGTTACGGGGCCCCAGAAGACTGACACGTAGCCTATTCCACATTAGGTGTCACATATATCAATATGTTGTCACCTTAACTGTTTCACAACGTGTTTCGTCCTGTATTTAACTAAACCGATATAACACACATTGTGAACCAGAACTATTTGTCAAATAGAAATGCTTCCCCTCGTACAAAGCGCTGTCCTCGGTAGAAGTTGTTTTTTATCCTCCATATTCTTTATTTTTTGGCTACCATTTCAGGAGTTACATATGACTACCTAAGTAATCTACTGAATTATCCCCCTCGGATTTAGTTACACGTGTCATAAACACAAGAAGGAACTAATATATCATTTAGTATTAGCTACACAGAAAGGCAACGTGTCCAAGATGGCGGTTGTCCTGCGAGTTTCATGTGAATGCACAACTACGATCGAATTATGTCGAGGGCTTCATTCTACTTCGTGGCCAACAGAGTGGCTACCAGCAATTGTCAAGGTATCGTCCGCGACGTTGCCAGATACTTGTCGTGACAGGTCGTGAAGCGTTGTGTAGCTACGTGCCACTGGCAGTTACGTGCCATTGTGGCAGTTACGTGCCATTGTGGCAGTTACGTGCCATTGTGGCAGTTACGTGCCATTGTGGCAGTTACGTGTCATTGTGGCAGTTACGTGTCATTGTGGCAGTTACGTGCCATTGTGGCAGTTACGTGCCATTGTGGCAGTTACGTGTTACAACGGTTTCAAAAGCAAAGCCGGATTAGACTAGATAATTTACTGTCTGCAGGGGGCTGAAACGACGGATGCGGTTCGCTTAGCACAGCCAGTGGGCCGTAATCCAACACGCCAATTTCCGACGATCGACTGCTCACACTATGACCTGAATACCGCAGCTGCACTGTGCAATGAATTGAGGAGTGTCTGTCCAACGCGAAACTTCGAATAAATATTGTCGGCTGCGCCTGGGGTCTATGAACTGAGCTAAGCCAATGCCATTTAACCATTTGGCTAAAGCGGTTGATTCTTTTAGCCAACCTACCTTTTAATTAGCCAACATTTGCTAAAGCATATAATTTAAAAAAAGTCAAATCGTGTACATGCATACATCGTACTTGTATGTGTATTTGCTTTATGTTGTAGTGTATAGCTATGTTGTTATCAAGAGTAGCTTTTAAATAATATTAACTATTGTTTTATGTCGTTTCGGGAAAATATTGACCAAGGCAAGTTTCTTGTTTACTAATGATTTACCAGTCTCACTATTGTGTGCCTTATTTTCAACTATACCCCATTAAGCTCTTAGTGACCATCTGTATGTAAACGAGTATGTTGTCTGCTTTTTAGGACTTGGCTTTCTGGTTGTATATCGGTTATTAGTCAGTCTTCGCAAGTATAGTACAACCCGAGGTGTGTGTGTGTGTGTGTGTGTGTGTGTGTGTGTGTGTGTGTGTGTGTGTGTGTGTGTGTGTACGGGGGCTCAAGACAGGAAATAAAAAACATGACACTTATTTATTTAAAATATCACTAACATTTTAATGAGAAAATAAAATTACAATCAGATCACAAGACTAGTGATAAAAAAGAATAATGATTTCAGGCATGTGTAACAACACTGGACGTCTCATATCTAACCATGGAGGCTAGTGACACAACTTTAAGAAGCAGCTTCAGAAGATCTGCCACATTGGGAGGGCCTTCAACTACAAAAGCAAACACGTTATGCACAATGTCAGGCATGTCGGAAACATATTTAATAGTAGAATAAGATAACACAGTTCTGACACATGTAACAACAGCATAGAGCAGTTTATTTAACTGAAGTTCTAATCAAGATTTCTCACTTTCTTTCATGGTATGGAACCCCCGACGATTGTTTAACCCAAATCTCAAAAACATTTTAATAATTAAACTTTTATTTGTGGAGATTCTAAGTATAATAACATTAAATTATGCATATGGTTGATACTCAGCTCGTCTCTTGATTTGGTCTTGATGGCATTATTTATTATTTATTACATTACTTTGCTCACAACTGACATATGTGACTGGTATTGTCAAGCTTTATGTGACCATATGTTGCACTGTGTTTCTGCATTGTCAGGGAGAGCAGCCCCATAATCCCGATGACATATGCAAGGAAATGGGTCATGAGGATAAAATTCACTGTAGTAATTTGGTTAATGACATCTTCCTTCTCTGTCACGCTCAACTGCTTTTCAACTATGTTAACAGCAGTGATTTAACATTTAAATAATCACAAAACAAATATTTAATATACAATCACGATTTCACAGTTACCATTCAATGTAAAACACCCAACTAATAAATACATTCAAATATATGCCATGTTTAAAGCAATTAATATTATATATATATATTGATTATTTATACAGATGGAAAATCAATATGTCCAATTAGTTAAAAATAATACATATGAGGCACATTGGAAAGTTGCTAAACAAACAGTTGCCATCAACCATTGATTTCACGGCTTGCATAGAATGAACATCTCTGCCAATGAGACGGTTGAGATCGGGGGAATCAGGAAAGTGGAAAAATGGTCGGCCCTGTTGTCTGAAAACATTTATATTGATGTAGAGGGCCCTGGGGGTACCAATCAGAAAGGGGGTTGGCATCCCAGCTAGGCTGCACAATGTCTCTGCCACTGTGGTTATTTACTTTTATTTTGTACTGGGCATATGCAATTTGAAAGGTGGATGGGATAAAACATGAAAGGTGTGGACATTACCCTGCCCCGGTAGTATCATAGACCAGCCCTGAATGCTCAATGTTCCTAAGGTTTAGCTAAGGCTATTCCAATTGCATAGCTAGTGATTCAGCATAGCCCTGATAACTTTGTAACTAACTATTACAAACTACACTGTACTCTCCTCTACTGCAGATTCACTGTCAATGTTCAAGTGTAGGCCTTCGTTAACTTTAATACAAAAACAGTATACTGACAGATTATTCAGTATTAAATTCCTTTGTATTAATTTACAATTATCCACCTCCCCCCTTACCCACCCATGCAACACACGTGTACTAATCTTATAGAACACGAAGATTACGATGTGCTTATTTACACAGAATTGAGCGTTTCACAACACGCGAGTCGGAAATAGTAACGTAATTGGGACTTAACGCACTTATCTCTTCGCGTGCTTGCCTTCTGTGTAGCCTCTGATATTTCGGGAACTCGTCCAGTGCGAACAGATCGTTGACACGCAACTACACCAACTACGTGATGTCAATGTCACTCGAATGATCACGAAAAGTGCCGCCGGTTGCCTATGCACGCCGGCGTTCTTTCTCGTGTAAAACAACGCGCGAACAGATTTGACCGATCTTACGAGATTTCGCGATGTCGTCAACAAATAACATAAACCGCGAGATTTAATATGTGCCTATTGCACTGCCTACATCGGCAAGGTTAGCCTGTAAGTAATTGTGTAAGTCGGTATGTGTATGGCGGGCTTAATACTACCACCGCCGCCGACCTCCTACTGGGGTGGGGGGGGGGGGGGTTGCGGTAGTGTTTTACAAACGACGAAAGAGCGGCTTCGGGACCCCAAATAGTTTGTTGTGGAAAGTGGACTAAGAATTAGCTGTGTTTGTTTGTGCTGCCAATCAAGAGTTGGGGTGCAGTAAGTGACACGCCGATTTATTCCAACGAAAACGTGCGTGTTCTGATCAAATCTGACGTTAAGTTTGATACGCCCCCTTATTTTGTACCTGACGTGGGTACCCACAGCTCATGGGGGTGACCCTGGGACTAGACCACTTTTGTTTCGATATGAACGCGGCAGTTTCTGCTATTGTGGTAAGACAACAGTTCAATTTAATGTTGATGTCCTTGTTAACGTGTTATGTGATTGTGGATAAATGAAACTGGCAGTTTTGACAAAACATGTTTATATGTATTAAATGTCATTACCAAAATTCATGCGCATCTTCAAATCCGGCTAATATCATAGTGTAACATCTCACTGTCAAAACATATTTGAAATACAGTACTGTTAGTTTCACAATACCTTTCCGCTCTATAACATAGTTCATATGATAACACTGAATACTACTACTACTACTACTACTACTGCTACTACTACTACTACTACTACTACTACTACTACTACTACTACTACTAAAGGTAAGTTCTTATATAGCGCGGTATCCAGTCCGTAGGACCGCTCAAAGCACTTTACACTTCACCCCCTGGCAGACGGTATTATGGATTGTTAGGGCGAACAAAAATGTGAATTTAAAAAAAATAAAAATAAATAAACTAATCATAATACCTACTGCAATAACCTTGAAATCAATGCAAAAATATTGAGAGTATTTGTGATACTTTTGAAATACTGGCAATGTTATTTTGCGATTTTCCACAAAGTACTGAACACAATTTGTAGTAAATTGAGTACTGCAATACTGTACTGCAGTACGCAACACTCTGAGTATTGTGCACATCCCTAGTATCAAACATGCTGGGTGAATACAGTTACTAAATGTAATCACTGAAATCGGATAATGTGTTAATTTTATCCGGGCACTATATTAGGCACTACTGTACAGCCGGACGTAGCGTAACAGTGGTCTGACTCCCTACTGTGTAGCGTCTAGGATGAGCTGATATTCTCTATTGTGTTTGTCGGTGGAATGTATTAATTTTTGCAAGCCATTAATTTTAGCTAGCGGCATATAATAGAGCAACGTCTCGATAATCGAACCATTTGTGTAAACCACTCAGGGCTTGAGCAGTAGCAAACTGATTGCTGGACCGACACGATGTGTATCCAGACGGTGAGTAACTTTTGGTCCTGCGTTGCACGAAGTCTCAATAGGTTGTACTATGTACATTGTTGTACATTGTTGTACATAGTCTAAATCATTTTAATACGGCGCGGTGTATAGTTACCAGCCATTTCTACAGTGTATCAAACGGGCTGGGCGACGTTCTTCGTGTAATTTGACGGTAACCACAGAGTGTAATAGATAACAATTCTGCAGAGTTCTTGTTTAAATAATTTAAGTTTTTGTTTACACAGCATATTTCTCAAACATGGCATTGCTGTTTTTACCACGTTCGTGGTCTTCGCGGTACTTGCCTGTATGTGTCTCTTTCTGTCGCCAAAACTATTGCAACTGACCTTGACTGTTGGAATTCCTTCTTTCAAAAATAATACTTTCAAGATTATCACAAAACTTCAGCGTGTGCACACGTGTTAGGCAGCAGTAGTTATTCCGTCTCCTTGTGTCTCCCATACAGTGACGCTTCTACTCTCCATGCATTGACTTCAGATGTCATTTAATTTTGAAGATATGTGCATTTGCAATGTTCACTGGCTACTCTCTCCGGTAATAAAGACTAATAAATTCGATAATTTAACTAGTTGTCTTCACAGTTAAGACACATGTTATATATATGGTTTTCTTAGTTACGCATCAACTGTGTGGAATGCATTCCCTATTAGCCTTACTTCAGCAGGAATATTCAGGCGAAAGAAATGGTCAAATAAATTCTACATCGGGTTTCATGGCAAAGTTGTCATTATTCATCAAAATAATTCACTGGTTGTTTAAAAAGAAATCAAGTCATGGCATTGAGCCTATGCTCCTACAAGGTTACATAACATAACCATTTGATACTACAAATAAGAATACCCCGCCGGTGATTTACTAGGAAAACCTTGTTGAACTCACAGCATATTAATTTCATGGGCAGCGTCATTCTGATAACCCGTCATTCTGATAACCCGGCACCATGAGGGTCATAGTCTAACCAAATCCACTCGCCAAACTTGTCAATAGGATATGTCCAACCTACGTATGTTGGTCTTTGTTTATTATATCAGTTCTCTTTTTGACAGAATAATATGTTTGTAAGATACTTGTATATATGCATATATTATATTATGTATATATTATATGTATATATTATATTATGTATATATATATATATATATATATATATATATATATATATATATATATATATTATGTATATATATATATTATGTATATATATATATATATATTTAACGACCGATGATCGATGATGAATAATGATTGATACATACATACGTATATATATATATATATATGTGTATATATATATAATAGTTTTATTTGTTTGTATATATATATATATACATGTATATATACATATATATATATATATATATATATATATATATATATATATATATATATATATATATACATATATATATACATATATATATATATATATATATATATATATATATATATATATATATATATATATATATATATATATGTGTGTGTGTATATATATATATATATATATATATATATATGCAAACAAATAAAACAAGTATATATTATATACGTACATACTACATATTTACTTTCATAGATTTATCATTCATGCACGCACGCACGCACGCACGAACGCACACACACGCGCGTGCAATTGAAACACTTACCATGCTACCTATTTACTACAATACTGAGTATGAAAAATTAACAACTTATCAGAAGTAATATTATATTATAAATATCATATAATACCATAAACAACATATGATAAACAAATATATTATAAATGTCATATAATATCATAAACACCTAAAAATTTAAAAACTTACCATGCTACCTATTTACTACAATACTGAGTATGGAAAATGGACAACTTATCAGAAGTAATATTATATTATAAATATCATATAATACCATAAACACTTGAACCTCGTATTTATCTCCCTTTCTATCGAATCTACCAACTCCTAAATCAGATATAGTTTCCACTACTGAAGTAATTCACATAACCTTGGAACAAACAGGGACAGCTGTTTGTTGATGTTGTTCTGCCCTATGCGCTAGTGAGCATGCGTGACCTACTTCGGCTTGTTGCCAAACATAGCAATCCCGAATACTGACTGACACCAGGGATCATGCCTCAGTTACACTTCCTGGTGTGCTACAGAATGTAGGGCACAGTAATTTTAGATACGTGTAATTTAAAAAAAATCATATCATCTGACATAACTGCATTTGAGCCAGGCACTTTGGCAAATTTGCTAGTAGAACATGTTGGCAGTGTAACTGTAGATTATTAGATGATTTCAATAGGCGGAAGGATTTTTGGCAATTTTTTCGCCACAAGGCACGTGTGCGTAGTAATTCATGCAGACATTTTTTAAAATTGACGGGTGTGGCACGTTCAGGCATCTTAAATGAGTTAGAATTTCGAAACTTTGAGTAAACTCTACCAGCATGTCAATGAGATGATGATTTATAATTTTTGATGGTCCCGTTTTCTTATAATCGTGCAAAACGTTAACATGGTCGCCAATGGGAAACGTAACAGTAGGCTGAACCCACCAGTACTGTGTGGCTTTGTGGCGGTGATACGTGAAACTAGTTTTGTCGTCTGAGCCATTAAGTGGTCGCATATTTACTGCTGTTGGCGTTAGTTTTGTGGATAGTCATGGCGCCACGCTAGTCGGAGAATACAATCGCACAAATCATCAAAGCCGACCGCTGCTATTCAAGCCTGGAGCTCAATTACTCCCTGGCGGGCGTGACAACGGAGATGTGCCGCCGACATGTAAAAGATCTGTAACGCATCTTTCCTGTCAGGGACTAGCTTCCCTTTCTTGTCTTTGATTACTGATCCAGTTATGACGTCCTTGCTGTCCTCAATCCTCTCTCGTGCCATCTTATATATCAACTTCTTTCCGTAATCCTCGTCTAATTCTCTGCTCCATTTCCATCTTTACTCTGTCCACGGCTCTCCTAACCGCCTTCTTCTGTCCATAAAGTTGCTGTAATGTTATATTCGATTATTTCCCCATTCTCCTTGATCACTTCTATTATCTTCCATATATTTAAATTTTCTCCGATTGCTTTCACTATTTCTTCCGTCTACCAAGTTTGGTTTATCTTTATTGAAGAGGATCTCTTTTCCAGACGCTCTGCCAAACTGCTTCTCTGCTACGCCAACTAAAGCATCTTCGAAAGCCTTCCATTCTACTTCCACTGTTCTGATGTTCCAAGTTTCTCATAGTCTATCGTCTTTTTGCATACAACGGCTGTGTCTCAACTACATTTCCACCAATTGATGGTCTTTTGCCCCACTACTTTATCCTCTCTCCTCTTCTGCATGCGCAACACAAACTTGGGTTTGTGCTATGTGGCCACATGCTCACCGTCACATGCTGGCCACATGCTCACCCCGTCCGTACTGATTTCGTCTGATACTACGATACTGACACTGTGATACTTTGATACTGTCCTCGCTTACACTTGGTCTCTTGGATGCACAACCTCTAATTTCCTTCTATCCGACATGTTTGTCACTTCTGCTGGTTCCCCTCCCCATCGTTCCCACATTCAAACTTCGTATCCGGACTTCGCATTTAGGTCGCTGTCGGCTACCCAGGACGCGGTCATCATATCGACTTTCTGTACCTGTGTCATTCATGTATCTGGGACGTGATATTCTTAGCAGCGTTGTCCTGGCTGACCTACAGTGCGGTATATATTCGGATGTTTCCTTCCCAGTTGGTGAGTTAATTGTCTCCCGAGACTATGGAGCCCTCCTGTCTGGGTTTTTAGATCAGAAATTTCATTCTCCTAGGTGAGCTGTCTGCATGACTATCGAGCGACACCAGCCCGGGTTTTAAATCAAAACCCGGGCTGGTGTTTAAAAGATTTCCTTCTTGTAGATCCCTAGCACATTCTCAAGGTGCCCAGTATCCACGGTGTGCCACGGGAGGTTGTACTAGAGTCTTGTCTGTGGAGAGGCTATGTACCAGCAGGGGAGACTTAAACACTCGGCTCCCTTTTGTCATGACAGACAACTGTCAATGTGACAGACGATACATTGACAGTTGCAGGTACACGTTCTCTTGGCCACGAAGTGTAACGACGCCCTCGACATATTTCGATCGTAGTTGTGCATTTACACGAAACTTACAAACCTGGAGGGTCTGGATGTGCTTTCGAGAAATGAGGGAAAGTTGTGCTTTACAAACGATGAAAGAGAGGTATCGGGACACCTGATAGTTTTTTTTGTGGAACAGGGGTCTAAAAATTAGCTGTGTTTTTTCGTACTGCCTATCAAGTGGTGGGGTGCAATTTAAACAACGACCATAGAGCAAAAGACGCAGTAGTTGACACGCCGATTTATTCCAGCGAAAACGTGCGTGTTCAGATCAGATCTGACATTGAGTTTGATACTGCTGTGTTTACAACAATATTGTAATGAGCCACAAGTTACTTGGTGCATGCTAATGTGATGACGTACTATTGATGACGCGGCTACGCACGTGCAAGGCATAGTGTGATGTAGCGCCGCAAATGTGAATTCAATAAACGCACTTCTATTCCTCTGCGTAAATACGAGATTGACTATATCTAAACTACTAGATACAACATCTGGCGACGAGGTATACTATAACCCACAGTCATAGACGCCTATGCAGTGGAAACGAGCTACGGAGTTGGACTGGAGTTCTCTAAATGGTGAATTTATGAACGGAACACGCCGCTGTTTTTTCGACAAGAACGGCGCTCGCTCTGCTGACGTCATTGCTACTTCTGGCGTGCGGCATGAACACGGCTGTAAGTACTACATCTACAGCTGATCCCGTAATTCCACAAACACCCACTGCTACGTCTACAATGGCTCTACCCGCGTTTGCACAGTTTGATATGCGAATGGATGGCAATTTGGGACCTCGTTGGAGAAAATGGCTAGACCGTTTTGAACGATTGACCACGGCCATGGCAGTCAGCGAGCCGACGCGCATGCGCGCGTTGCTTCTCCATTACGCGGGACACGAAGTCGACGAATTATTCGACACGCTGATTGTGTCTGACGTCACCGATGACGTCAATGCTTACCAAACAGCCGCCAACGCACTGACTGACTATTTCACGCCGAAAACTAACACCGCTTTTGAGATATATAGTTTTCGCCAAGCTACACAAGGTGAGACGGAAACGATTGACAATTACGCAACACGGTTACGCAAATTGGCAAAATCCTGTGACTTTGCAAACGTCGACAGGGAGATCGCTAACCAAATTATTTTTGCCTGTCAATCTAAACCGCTACGCAGACGTGCGTTGCGGGACGATCTATCGCTGGACAAGCTGATCGCCGCCGCTAGAGCGCTTGAGTTAAGCGAGCAACAAGCAAACGCCGTCGAAGGTGGGACGAAAGCTGATCGTCCAATCAACGCCACTACTTCACAGTCATCCGCCAGGGGACGGTCCACATACAGAAATCGCAATTTTGGCGACAGAGGTGCGCGTTACAACTCGACCAATCGCCCCGATGCTACAATCAGACACCAACACGTTAAGGCCTGCAATTACTGCGGTAATCAATTACCACATCGTTCTGGTTGCCCGGCGCGCGGCAGGAAGTGCAATGCATGCCTCAAAATCGGACATTTCGAATCAGTTTGTCGATCATCACGGCGCACTACCCAACATGTATCGCGTCCAATGTCGCGACATCCGGTTGCGAACACCGTGACAATACACGCTGCAACCAACGATGACGATGAAGAGTACGTGTTCACTACGTGTCCAGAAGATGAGCAAGTTCACGTCGCACTGGGAAAACAGCGCATCCCAAAACGCCTCATCCAAGTTCAAGGTCAACAGGTAGAAATGATAGTGGACACAGGAGCATCAGTCAACATTCTTGAATCGCACACGTATGACAGCCTGAGAGTGAAGCCAACATTGCAGCCCACGACAACTCGCGTATTCCCGTATGGCGCGACAACGCCACTGTCTGTGCTTGGCATGGCGAACTTCGAATTGCAACACAATGGTGAGCAACTATCAGTGCCTTTTCATGTGATCGAAGGCAACAGTTGAAACTTGCTTGGCTATGCAGCGGCCGAGAACCTCAAGATACTGACGATGGCGAGACAGATCACGACAGCTGATGACAAGGTCAAGGTCATAGAGGACTGCAGCGACCTATTCGAAGGAATGGGAAAGGTCAAGGACAGGTTGATCACACTGCACATCGACGAGACTGTCACGCCAAAACAGCAAAAGCATCGCCGCATACCGTTCCACATACGTAAGGACGTCGAACGTGAACTAGCACGACTCGAAGCAGACGACGTGATCGAGAAGACGGACGGCCCGACACCGTGGGTGAGTCCGATTGTCGTTGTGCCAAAGAAAACGGGAGCCGTGCGCATCTGCGTTGACATGCGCGAAGCCAACAAAGCAGTAAAACGAGAAAAACATCTAATGCCCACCATCGATGACCTAATTACAGATCTGAATGGTGCGACAATGTTCAGTACACTCGACCTGAGAGCCGGATATCATCAACTGGAACTCGACCCTGAAAGTCGACAAATCACAACATTCAGCACACACGTCGCTCTCTACAGGTACAAACGGTTAATGTTTGGCATTAACGCCGCATCGGAAATCTTTCAGAATACGATCGCAGAACTTCTACACGGCCTGAATGGGTGCAGACATATTTCAGACGACATTATTGTTCACGGCAAGACGCCTGTAGAACACAATGCGAATTTGAGAGCAGTCTTGGACAGGTTAAGAGAAAACAACGTTCGCCTGAACCGAGAAAAATGCAAATTCTCGCAGCCAACTGTCACTTTCTACGGACACGTTTTCGGTGCGCATGGACTGCGTGCTGACCCAAAGAAACTCGAATCAATTTCGAAGGCGAGGCGACCAACAAACCCATCAGAAGTACGCTCTCTACTTGGCATGGCGCAGTATGTCTCTCGATTCATTGCCGACTTCGCCAACATCGTTGCACCACTGCGAGAATTAACCAAACAAGACGAACTGTGGAATTGGCAGCCTAAACACGAACAATCGTTCCAGGCGCTAACACACGCGCTGACGAACACGAGCACGATGACCTACTTCGACCCCAACAAGTCGTCGGAAGTATTCGTCGATGCCAGCCCTCTCGGCTTAGGGGCTATCCTCACGCAAAATGGAAAGGTAGTCAGCTACGCAAGCCGAGCACTATCAGACGTCGAAAGACGCTACTCTCAAACAGAGCGTGAAATGCTAGCAGTTGTTTGGAGCGCAGAGCATTTCCACCTATATCTGTACGGTGCAAGCTTCACGATCCACACAGATCACCAGCCACTACTCGGAATATTCAAGAGTCAGCGTCCTGCGTCCGCACGGATTGAGCGATGGAGATTACGTCTACTTCCCTACCAGTTTGAACTGAAGTATCGACCCGGCAAAGACGACCGGAATCCAGCCGACTATATAAGTCACCCATATGCGAAAGGAACAACCGACTCGACCGAGGAGTACGTGCGATACATCTGCAATGCAGCCATCCCTAAAGACATGACCGCTGTTGAGGTCAAAGAGCACACGGCGACAGATGTAGTTCTGCAAGCCCTCACCAGGGCTATACAAACTGGTCGCTGGGACGACACACTCGTTCATGACTATGTCCATGTCAAAAATGAACTGACAACATGCAGTGGAATCGTACTAAGAGGTACTCGTATCGTACTGCCGTCTATTCTACAACAAAGAGCAGTTGAACTTGCACACGTGGGCCACCAGGGTGTTGTAAAGACCAAAATGTTACTACGCGAGAAAGTTTGGTTTCCCGCGATCGACAGCATGGCCGAGAGGCAGGTAAAAAGTTGCCTGGCTTGTCAAGCTACAATTAGCACACCCATGACACCTGAGCCGATGATCTCGACGCCGATTCCGTCAGCACCATGGAAGAATCTGTCAGCTGATTTCCTGGGACCATTGCTTACAGGCTAACTGATACTTGTAGTCATAGATGACTTCAGCAGATTTCCGGAGGTGGAGATAGTCACGTCGACTGCAGCCTCCAGCGTGATTCCCAAGTTGGACAGCATGTTCGCTCGTCACGGCATCCCGGATGTACTCAAATCAGACAACGGCCCGCCATTCAACGGCAGTGAACTAACCAAGTTCGCACAATATATCGGGTTCACACACAAGAAAATAACCCCGATCTGCCCGTGCGCTAACGGCGAGGCAGAGCGCTTTATGGCTCCTCTAATGAAAGCCATCAGAGCGGCTCATGTGGAAAATCGGAGTTGGAAGCAGGAGTTGTACAACTTCCTACGACAATATCGCGCCACACCACATTGTAGGACAGGTGTATCGCCCGCGGAAGCACTGTATGGAAGGAAACTAAACGTCACACTCCCACAACTCCCACAACAGACTCGCGTTTCTGAGCTTCATGAGAAACTACAACGTCGAGACACCGCCAACAAAGCGAAATCAAAAGATTACTATGACAAACGACGAAACGCAAAGCCATCTCAGCTACAAGTTGGGGAAATCGTTCTCGTCCGACAACCTCGGAGGAACAAGTTAACAACACCATTCGACCCGCGACCACTCGAAGTTGTACGACGAAAAGGAACTCTCGTAACAGCTAAAAGAGGGATGTACACGATCACGCGACACATCTCGCATTTCAAACGATTGAATGCGACACATTCGCTACCACACGACACGTACCACAACGACACCGACGATTTCGACTTCACAACCGACGACAACACGCGCGACAACACGCGCGACAACACGCACGACAACACGCTCGCAAGACCAACGCTGAAGCCGTGCCTATCATCGCAAGTCGTTCGACGCTCCAGCAGGCTTCGTAAACCGCCTGTGAGGTTCAAAGATTTCACTGAATAGACTAGAGTGATGTGCTAGCAACCTCTCCTCTCCACCGATCGCGTAATTAATGATCATGTTTTAGCATAGTATAAGCATGTTTGAACTTTTGAACTTTAGTATTTGCCTGAGCCCTTCATTGACTTTTATTCCAAGTGGGGGAAGAATGCTGTGTTTACAACAACAGTAATGAGCCACAAGTTACTTGGTGCATGCTAATGTGATGACGTACTATGGATGACGCGGCTACGCGCGTGCAAGGCATAGCGTGATGTAGCGCCGCAAATGTGAATTCAATAAACGCACTTCTATTCCTTTGCGTAAATACGAGATTGACTATATCTAAACTACTAGATACAACAGATACGATCCCTTATTTTGTACCTGTGTACTGACGGGGAACCCATTGATCACGTGGTTCGTTCTCCAATCATCTCAAGAACAACACCAGTCTGACCCGGTCTGTTTTTCCAGGTCATGCTTTAAAATTGTTATATTTCCTACAGACTTAACACTAACAGGGACTGAGTTCCACAGAGTCGGTGCAGCAACTGAAAAAGCTCTAGTTCTGACATTTGTCTTAACACTGGGAACAAAACGTAGAACATAATTAGATGACCGAAGCTGTCTGGGATGTCTTACCCCCATAAGCTAAAAACCCACCTGTTTAAACTTGCTCATCCTCCACAGCTCCCCAGCGTACTAATCCAACTGTTTACATCTGCAACTGATTATCGATTATGAACAACTTAACCCCTTTAGTTTTGGTGCACTGCCGAGCTTGTTTCTCCCGAGCAATTTAGCGCAATAGAAGTATTTTATATATTATTATTATATATTATGGGTGTGATCTCAGGGCTAGACCACTTGTATTTCCATCTGAACGCGGCAGTTTCTGCTACTGTGGTAAGACAACAGTTGAATTTAATGTTGATGTCCTTGTTAACGTGTCGTGTGAGTGTAAAAAAATTAAACCATTTTATAAACTCCAGCATCCACTGACACTATGGTACTAAAGGGCTGAACGACTACTGTCAAAATCGTATAGTTATAGTTATTTTATTTTTTCCACAAATGCGATTACCATCAACACTGGCAATTTTGGCAAGACAAATTACACCTACTGGTGTTACAGAAATGTCATTACCAAAATCCATGCGCATCTTCAAATACGCTTCACAATGTAACATATCACTGTCAAAAAACACTTTAAACACAGTACTTTTGTTTCCCCCCCAAAAAATCCAATACCTTTCCGCTCTAAGACATAGTACACATGATAGCATTGAATAATAATAATAATAATAATAAAACATGGTTTTATGTAAGTATTGTTTATTTCATATTCGACAAATATACGTTTTTGGTATTATGGATTCTTAGGGCGAACAAACATCTGAATTTAAAAAACAAATTGGAAAAATAAACTAATCATAATACGTATTTTAATACCCTTGAAAGTAATTGAAAAATATTATGAGTATTTGCAAATACGTTTGAAAAACAAGCAATGTTATATTGCCATTTTCCACAAAATATTGTAAATAATTCGCATTAAATTAAGTGTTGCAATACTGTACTTCAATAGGCAATACTCCGAGTAGTGTGCACATCCCTGGTGTAATATTTTCTGGGTGAATAGAGTTACTAAGTACAATCATTGAAATCGGATAATGTGTTAATTTTATTCGGGCACTATATTAGGCACTACTGTACAGCCGGACGTAGCGTAACCGTGGTCTACTGTGTAGCGTCTAGTATTTGGTACTGCGTTGTATGGAGTCTTAATAGGTTTAACGCATTGTTGTACACAGTCTAAATAATTTTTAATGTTTATAGTAGCAGCTGTTTGTACAGTGTGTCAAAAGGACTGGGCGACGTTCGTCGTGTAGTTTGGTGGTAACCGCAGGTGTAACAGCAACAACCTCTGCTAAGTTATCTTTTACATAATTGAAATGTTTGTTTACACAGTATTACACAGTATTTCCCAAACATGGCATTGTTGTTTTTATCATATTCGTGATCTTCGCGGTATTTGCCTGTGTGTATCTTTTTCTCTCACCAAAACTATTGCAACTGATCTTGTTAGTTTGACAGTTGGAATTTCTTGTTTCAAAAAAATATTACTTTCAAGATTATCACAAAACTTCAGCGCGTGCACACTTGTTAGGCACCTGTAGTTTTTCGGTCTCCTTGAATATATCATACAGTGACGCTTCTACACTCCATTGAGTTCCGATATCACTTAATTTTCTAGATCTGTGCAATTGCAATGACCATTAGCTACTCTGTCCTGCAATAAAACCTGGTACATTAGATAATTTAACTAGTTTTCTTCACAGTTAAGACACGTGTTATAGCGATGGTTTTCTTAGTTGCACGTCCATTGTGTGGAATGCACTCAGACTAAAATATTGCTGCGAAAATTATTTCTTTTTGGATAAAAAATATTTACTGATTAAAAGGAAACACAAGTCACGGTATTGAGCTGATGCTCCTATAATAATTGCTAAAACATAACCATTTGCAACTACAAATAAGAATATCCCACCTGTGGTTTACTGGGAAAACTTGTCGTATTAATTTTATGGACCACACCGTACTTTAGATAACCCTGCGCCACGAGGGTCAGCAGGAAATGTTCACGCGAAAACTATTTCTTTTTGGAAGAAAATTAATGGTCAAATAAATTCTAGTGTGGGCTCCATGGTAAAGTTGTCATTATTCTTCAAAATCATTTAATGTTTGTTTAAAAGAAAACACAAGTCATGATACTGAGCCTATGCTCCCAAGAAGGTTACTAAACATAACCATTTGCTACTACAATTAAGACTAACCCTCCTGTGGTTTACTAGGAAAACCTTGTTAAGCACACAGCATATTAATTTCATGTGCCGCGCCATAATGTTAGATAACCCTGCGTCACGTCATGGGTAGTCTTAGCCGATTTTCATAGAATTGCGCATGCGCTTATCGGTCGCGCTGGTTAACCTGTCAGTCCTCAGTCAACCAGAGAAATGACGGGTTGGCTCCCCATACCTCTTAAATATTCTTACCTCTTAGATATTCTTGATCTTAGTTGCACATGGCTAGTTTTTGTTCTTTAATTGAATAACCCCCAAACCATGACCTTTTGTTTCGCTTTAAGTATCAGTTAATGACGGACGATTGATGAATATTGACTGATACATGCATACATATGTACATACATACATACATACATACATACATACATACATACACACTTACACACATACACACATACACACATACATGCATACATATATACATACACACAGACATTTACATACAGACGCAAACACACACACACGCACACGCACACACACACACACACACGCGCGCGCGCGCACACACACACACACACACACACACACACACACACACACACACACACACACACATTTGCACATGCGTGTCCTATTTCGGTTTGTTGCCAAACATAGCAACCCCGAATACTGACTGATACCAGTGCTGTGCGGCGGTGTGACGGTGAGCTATTAAGTGGTCGCATACTTACTGCCGTTGGCGCTATGATTTTGTGGATAGTCGTGGCGCCACGCTGGTCGCGAATACAATCGGACGAATCATCAAAGCATATATATATATATATATATATATATATATATATATATATATATATATATATATATATATATATATATATATATATATATATATATATAATATATATATATATATATATATATATATATATATATACGATAATTGATATATTTCCGGCATGTTTATCTAATGGTGATCGTAACAACATATATTAATATATCTTGTCCCGTAAATAAAGATAACACATTTTGTAACTGCACCCTCATCAGATTTAGTCTATCGCGAATGCGGATTATTGATGTCCTAATATGTGGAGTGTGAATAGCTTAGGAAATAGCTGCAGTCAATTTTATTAAAAAGTGCAATTTTTCCTCAAATCATCGACAAAATTGACTTTAGTCGATAGATACTTTTAGTCGATAAACACTTTATGGGGTTAAGGCTGATTATGGGCGTGACTTACATCCTCTCGGCGGTCAGTTGACAAAGTTATGAAATTTCACAAAGGGCGAAAATGGTGACTTTTCAACGTTTCCATTTTTTCACTCCAATAAATTCTGCATGCAGAATTAAATAGTTTAATAATTTGTCTGATGATTTCACAAAAATCTTCATACAAAAGTTGTACAAACGAGCTAGCATGTCACAGTGTATACTGTGTAGGTTTGAAATTTTGCAAAATGAATTTGAAATGAGACGAGCAAAAAATTCGAACGAATAAAACACCTGTGAGTTGTCTTATATAATGTTGTTCCATGCAAGATTTGTAATCTTGAACGTTTATGTGTTGTTTTCTTTCTTCAATGATCTGACTGCATCAAAGAAGTATCATGTAACTATAATTTATATTCATTGCAGAGCGCACGTTTATTCCTGCTGTTGGTGGCGGCGACCGCGATATGCAGCTACGGTAAGTTAGCACTGTGAGTTGGACGTGCGTGTTTATTCCCCCTGCGTATGGCGAACTGCAGAAACTGTAAGTTGTATTTTCGATTTCTCTTATGTTTGGTGTTGAGCGTGAACTGCAGCTATGGTAATTTAGTACTGTGAATGGGAAGTGCGTTTTTATTCCTCCTATGATTGGATAGTAATATAGTAGAGCTAGAAGACAAGAAGTAACGTTTGTGAAGGATCAGTGTAGGTTGGAGTATTACTCATTATCACAGAGGTCAATCAACAAATGGAATAGATTATCTACAGCTTGTGCAAATGCTAGCAACGTGATTTTTTTAAACCAATTTGACAAATATCTCAGAGGGCGGGTTACACATTGTTGAACAATTGTTGGACTGTCAATAAGCAAACAGTTCTTTGTCCACTTTTCATCTGGGCCTTTGCATTGGATGGCAATCTTGTTTAATCTTTTTAAATCTTGTTAACATCTTCTTTATGGTGACACATGTTATGTTGACTCCACTTGTTGCATCCGGTATTTGTTGTCGTTTGTGCAAGTTCGTGTATTTGTCGTTTGTGCGTGCGTGCGTGCGTGCGTGCGTGCGTGCGTGCGTATGAACGCGCGAGTTTAGTTTGCAAATGTATATACCAAAGGGAAAATATAATGTCGATCAAACTTTCGGATTTAAACATTCAATCGCGTTTACGCGTTTTACTTTGATAATGGATGGGCAACATTATAAAAATAATTATTGCATTATATGTAAATGTAAAATTAAACAAAAGACAAATGCAATCGTTACATAATAATTATACCTCTCGATAAGCGAACGGCTTCCTTGTCCATTTGCCATCTTGCTAAATCTTGTTAAATCTTACTACAGGAAATGAAATAGAATCCACCATCTGTACAAGCAACTCAGACTGCGTTTACGTTCACGGCGTCTGCTTCAAGTTTGACCAGTGTGACAAAGGACGATGCCGCTGTGACGTTGGCTATGAGCTTGATTATTACGATAGTTACGCTTTTTGTAAGAAAGGTGAGCTGCTGCCCCATATTTACTATGATTGAGATCATATCGAAAGCTGCATTCTGAAACTGAAACTTAAAAAATGCAATCGAATTATTCAACAACAATAATTACACTCGCAGTGATATCTGAGGAAAATAGGTAACAGTGAATTAAAGAATGATGTTATTGAGAATGCACTCTTAAGAATGATTGCGCAGAGGTTTAAAAAAAGATAATTGGCAATTGTTCTTTTGTTGGTTGCGCTGAATGTGCTCAATCAGCTTCGACCTAGATAGCTCCATTTCTTCATTAAAGAGGTATATTCTTCTCTATATCTAATCCACTGGACTGCTCAAAGCGCTTTACACTTATACCCTGGCAGACCTATTCATTCCAACTTCTCGATTTCCCTGGAAGTATTTAACCACACTGCAATTAGCGCGCGGGACTCGTTTATACATCTGAGTGAACTGTGGCAACGTGGGATGAACGAAATTGCCAAAGTTTCGAAGCGGCAGCAGGAGGATTCGTAGCCGGGTTCTTTCGATTGAGAATCGCCACACCACCGCGCCCCAACAATTCGATAATACTTGGGAGTAAATCAAATACATCGGCATACATATGTTCATTGTTTGAGGTCGGAATAAATCCGTATCCCAGAAAGGCCGTCGAATACTGGCATCGTTGACATTATGAGCTGAAGTACAGCAGTATGTTATACTTATAATAGCTGTCCATTAAATAATAACAAATCGATGTCTTGATTTTGCAAAACAGCTATCGTAATAGTACGTATGTGTAAAACCAGATGATATATCTTTGCAGCATAGCTGTGATAAACCATAAACCACGTTTGGATAATATGTTTGCTCAAGTCAAGTCATTTTAATATGCATGATCAACAATAATCCTCCACAGCCTCCCGAAAACCAGATAGCGCCAATTTCTAAAAGAACATACACAATGTTCGCCCCTGCCACAACAATCGCCCTATGGGGCAATATTACCCACTTTGGGAACCACTGCCTTAATTAGGGCAACGATATCTGCCTGCTGCAACTATCTCAACACATATTTCTATTCAACATGACCACGTGTGGCTATTTTACCTGACATATTCATTATTAACGTAAACAATACAATCGACTTGTACATAACTCTATCCACGTGCAAGTTGATTATATCATGCAGTGAAGAAGAACGGAGAACGGTGCTTCGGCTTCTTCGACACATGTGAACTAGGCAGTGAGTGCGGCAGCGACGGGGTGTGTGTGCCTAAGAATACCACGATTACCACGGAAAACATATTCACCATTGGTTAGTATACACAATGACATTCACAACATCGCTGTATGATTTCTACTGGTATATATATATATATATATGTATATATATATATATATATATATATATATATATATATATATATATACACACACACACACACACACATTATCAATATATATATATATATATATATATATATATATATATATGTGTGTGTGTGTGTGTGTGTGTGTGTGTGTGTGTGTGTGTGTGTGCGTGGGCGTGTGCGTGAGTGTGTGTTGTTTGTGTTGTTTGGCTGTGGGAATGATTTCAAAATCGAAAACATCGTTTTTTATATTGTAGTTGTTGTAAGCTTGCAAAATAGCTTGTAAATTAGTAAAACGAAACACGGAAATCTGACGGTTAAGTACCTGCACTCACTCACTCAGGGCCATGCATTAAACAAGTAGTACTTGTTGAACCGAGAACCGGGCAGAGTAAACAGCGAGTTAACTGAATCTTGTTTTGGATGAACAGATTCGTACGTGCGTGCCTGCGTGTACGTACAGTGTACATGCATACACGCGTGCGTACATTGAATGAAAAGACTAAAACACTCTGTCAGTAATATCTTGTAAACATTTTATGTATTATATGTATTATTGTGTACTTAACTAGTTGCATTGCAGCAGCACAATAAAAACAATTAATATACTAATTATATGTTTCAGGCCACTACGACGAACCGTGCATCGACAGTCACAACTGTTGGGGTAGTCAGAAATGTTTGTCTGGGAAATGTGGCTGCACCAGTGATAAACAGCGCATCAAGGTATACAACGATACGGCGTACTATAGGAAGTACATTGATCCGATCACCGACAGTTGCATTGACAAGAACGGTTTGTTAAAATTTGATTTTATGCCTCCCATATCAACTTCAATTTTATACGTTCAACTGTGCATTCATTCACAAAACAATTACTGAAATGTCAAACAATTATATTGCTAAATTGGATTCAATTTGGATAAAGGTGTATAATCATGAATGTGCAACAGTTGACAGCTAACACCAGGTGTCGAGTAAACAGTATGTCACTGTATGTCACAGTATGTCACTGTATGTCACAGTATGTCAGTCACGCTGATTCGATGTGTGACGTGGAGTGGTAACATGAAATATTCACCATCATCTTCATCAATCCCTTAACCCGGAGTGTTGATGGGGCACCACCGATGACCTTGCAACCAGTTGTATCCACCTCTGCCTGTCGTCTGTCGCCCTTTGTGTCTCTGAGTCCAGGCCTGTCCACTCTCTGATGTTGTCCTCCCACCTCTTCCTCTGTCTTCCTCTTCTTGCTTCCCCAACGGTGCTTTGCAGGATGGTCTTTGTCAGGCCGAATGTTCGTGAGACCTGCTCATACCATGGATTGTACTCTTCTTTGTTGCTCGGTTGTAATAGTTCATGTTTCGCATGCGTATAGAAATATTGACATGGCAAGTGATCGCATCAGTCTGGTTTTGTTAATATTATATTAACATGTTAAATATAGTGGGTTAGAGAAGATTGGCGGATTCCAATGGTGATCCGAAACAATGGCTCGAACAAGACTGACTCCAATGTTGTATTCCGAACGGTTTCCCATAAGGTTGCATGTCATATGCTGTCAAATGCTTTCTTGAAGTCAACGAAGACATGGCAGAAATCTTGTTGATGTTGCATATTTCACCCATTTTACTCACAAAATGTATATATATAAGAGGTTTTGATCCAGCGCGTTTTGTGTATTGTCATTATTGTTATCATAGTAAATTTAGACAGTGTTTCACGGAAGACTTTGGTGCCAGAAACCGCCTTGTGTAGCTGCAAGTGTAATTGTTAACTGTGCGTTGTAGTTGAACTAACCCTGAAGAAGAACGACGCCTGTTCAACGGACAAGTTGACGGATAAATACTGCGGACAACTGATGCCTTGCGGGCGTTGTCCAGAATGGAGCACGACCGATAACGCCCGGTGTCTGTCGCGTAAGCCTCCCAATCTATCCATCTTCTTCAAAGTCCCATCTTTGTTTTGTCAGTCGCTTCGGTTACCTTCCCTCACATTTATAGGTTAATATAGCTGTCTTCCCTCATCAACACATGACCTGCTCAGCCCAAACAATAACAGTGTGTGTGTGTGTGTGTGTGTGTGTGTGTGTGTGTGTGTGTGTGTGTGTGTGTGTGTGCGCGCGCGCGTACACAAAGTACCAAACAAACAGCTGCTTACATGCAGGATGATTTTCCGTGGCTAAAACATAAACTATACTTGCACAACAGTCAACGGTGCGAACGGTCATGAGTGTGCTGATGCTCATATAAATATATATATATATATATATATATATATATATATATATATATATATATATATATATATATATATATATATATATATATATATATATATATATATATACGCACATATACATACACACACATACACAGACACATATACACACATGTATCCATATATATATATATATATATATATATATATATATATATATATATACACACATTTTTATGAAATTTAATATATATATATTATGATATATACATACATATATATATATATATACATATATATAAACATATATGTATAAGTATATATATATATGTATATTATATATATATACATATATATGTATTTTATATATATATATATATATATATATATATATATATGATATATACATATATGATATATACATATATATATGATATATATATATATATATATATATATATATATATATATATATTTATGCAATAACCAACGCAGCCACTTTGGGAAGAACATTAACAGGAATGTGAGTTCCTCAAAGCAAATCAGACAGGAACTGAACACATGTACAGCCCCGTCCGGCAAGTTTCTCAGAGCCCACATTCCTACAAGCATGACGATAACATATATACATCAAGAAGTCGTCATGAACATGTAATGCAAAGAATACAGACATTCCACCACCAATACACAAATTTAATTACAAACAGGTGGGGCCATTTCGCCACAAGGTTACCCACAAACCTGTGACCACACCACCACGACCTAACCTGTTAAGCAATTCTAATATACTTCCTAAAAGGAACTGAACTCCACTTGTGTACTGAAAGACTCAAAGATCGCACAAGCGATGGAGACCTCCATCGGAAGGACAGCATCCATGAAAAACTTACCCTTCCACTGGAAACCCAGAAGTGGTCGGTCCAGTGGTGAGACTGGAATAATCCTAAAAGCCGATTCTATGTCCACTTGCTGTTTGATGAGCCTAATAGCATCCTGTATAGTTGCGTATTGGATAACGGATATTTCCTTGGGAATGAAATCATTTACAGAGGAACCCTCTACATTAAAAGAACCTAAGGTTCTGCCTAGCGCTACTCCTATCTTGCTGTCTATTACTGCAGGGAATTCGACGTTGGTGACCCCTTTATCTTGTTATGCTGGTTGTTGTTGTAAGCCATTGAGAAGATACGGAACAAGATGATGATTGTAGCCGACAAGGATATCTCAAAGTGCGTCGGGAGAGATTGGGGTAGGCATACTATCTCCTGAAAACCGCTGGTAGCGAACTGGCAGTCGACGAATGGGCCGCAGGGTTGCCGGTGGCTTATGTCGGTCGGGCAGGATTGGGTTTGGTTTGTTGCCTATAGCACCGTGCCGCTGAATGGGGGCCACCACATCGTCTACATGCGTGTGTGTAGCGACAGGTGGCTGCGTTACAGACCTCCCCCCGATCGAATGCGAAGCAGGTTTTGGTGGATGGCCACTTAGCATTACCCCAGCTGGCCTGACCCGTGCTACGAAAGGGGGCCCCACTGGGTGTGGCAGCTGGGCGACTCTCGGATGCATTCATCCACAGGTACCAGCAAACCGATTCCCACCCCCAGTTGTTAGCCTGACGAAGCGACCGGAATGCCTCGTCATACGACCGCCAGTCTGCACCCTTCTCATATAATGAACGAACCGTCTGGATGTACATGAGCATGTTGTGTGATTCTGCCACGTGTTGCGGCTGAAGTAGAAAGACAGACATGTAAATTTCGAAACCCTGCAGCCATTGGTCAAATGACACAGTGCTGCTCCTTGCCCTAGGGGCGACACAGAACATGGGGGTCTCGTCGTCACTGCCTGGCCTAACTGACACAGAATATCTTTGTGGTGAGGAGTCATGCAACAATGAAGAAATACTAACATAATCCCCGGACCAAATCTGGGCTTTGAGCTTGTCAGACACGCGGGAATGACGGGATAGGGCTGAAGTTGCAAACGAGGCTACTAGAACCTGGGATGCCCTGGGGAGAGTGTGTACTTCATTACCTGTATGGATACCTGAAGATATGTCCTCTGGCCACGGGGCTGACCTTGGTCTTGGAATGGGCGGAGCGACGGGCTCCCCCCCCCCAGCAGACGACGCCATTGCCACAGGGACCGCTATTGGAGGCGGTGCAGGTAGGGCGTTGGTCGCAGGCAGTTGTTGCAGACCACGTACCAATGCGTGGACTTCCTGCAGCATCCTGTCAGAAGCTTTAAGCCGGCGTTCCATACTCGACAAGCGCTCCTCCGTCGTACCTCCTCGACCCGCGGCTGCGCCCGCTACCGGACGAACGGAATGCTGGAGGGCCGGCTCGTCGTCAAGGTGCTGTACGACGTGGCGCTCTGCTGGGGGCGGGCCCATTGCCGATCGTGCAATGGCAGCGCGGTTAGCAGCCGCTCGCGACCTTGTTGCCACCGGCGCAGAGGTCGTCCTCGACGAACATTCTTAGATGGAGCCATCCTGCAACACATTGTGGAAGAGCCAATACTGAGTGAACGGATAAACGCTTGGAAACTGCGACCACATTACTCGTTAAAAGCATTGTATTGGGGGCGGGGGTCACCGCCCATGATAACCCATCAATACAAGACAGTAACCAAGTAATTAGGGGGTCACCGCCCACGATAGATCACCACAAAATGGAATCACAGTTAGTTAAGGGGTCACCGCCCACGATAGTAGATCAACGCAAAATTGTAAATCATAGTTAATTAGGGAGTAACCGCCCACGATAGATCACCACAAAGTGGAATCACAGTTAGTTAAGGGGACACCGCCCACGGTAGTAGATCAACGCAAAATTGTAAAGCATAGTTAGTTAGGGGGTCACCGCCCACGATAGTAGACAAATGCAATGTTGTAATCACAGTTAATTAGGGGATCACCGCCCACGATAGAACATCAATGCAAGAATTGCAAAGTCGGTTAAGTAGGGGGACATCGCCCCCGATAGAACATCAATGCAAAATTATAATCACAGTAAGTTAGGGGACACCGCCCCCGATAGAACATAAACGCAGTATTTGCAAACACAGTTAATTAGGGGGTCACCGCCCACGAAAGTACCTGTGCGGAAAAGTGCCAGAAGTTGGGGGTCGCCTCCCACGAAAGCAAATAAAGTGTCATCGCAGTTGACGTTGTGTCACTGTTAATAATAGCAACACTAAACACAGGGATCACCGCCCACAATGGATCATCAAGAAATGGAATCGCAGTTAGCTGTGGGGTCACCGCCCGCGATAGATCAACACAAAATGGGATCACAGTTAGGTAAGGGGTCACCGCCCACGATAGTACATCAATGCAAAAATTGCAAATGCAGTTAAGGAAAGGGGCACCGCCTACGATAGTAGATAAAAGCGAAATTAAAATCACAGTTCGTCAGGGGACACCGCCCATGGTAGTAGATAAATGCAAAATTATAATCACAGTTGGTTAGGGATCACCGCCCACCATAGTACATCAATGCAATAATTGCAACGCAGTTAAGTAGGGGGTTACCGCCCACGATAGTAGAGCAATGCAATTATAATGACAGTTAGTTAGGGGACACCGCCCACGATAGTAGATCAATGCAATTATAATGACAGTTAGTTAGGGGACACCGCCCACGATAGTACATCAATGCAATTATAATGACAGTTAGTTAGGAGACACCGCCCACGATAGTACATCAATGCAAAATTAGAATGACAGTTAGTTAGGGGACACCGCCCACGATAGTATATCAATGCAAAATTAGAATGACAGTTAGTTAGGGGACACCGCCCACTATAGTACATCAATGCAGAATTGTAATGACAGTTAGTTAGGGGACACCGCCCACTATAGAACATCAATGTAAAATTATAATAACAGTTAGTTAGGGGACACCGCCCACGATAGTACATCAATGCAAAATTGTAATCACAGTTAGTTAGGGGACACCGCCCACGATAGTACATCAACGCAAAATTATAATGACAGTTAGTTAGGAGACATCGCCCACGATAGTACATCAATGCAAAATTATAATGACAGTTAGTTAGGGGACACCGCCCAGGATAGTACATCAATGCAAAATTATAATGACAGTTTGTTAGGGGACACCGCCTACGATATTACATCAATGCAAAATTGTAATCACAGTTAGTCAGGGGACACCGCCCACGATAGTACATCAATGTAAGAATTGCAAACGCAGTTAGGTATGGGGTCACCGCCCACGCTAGTACATAAATGCTAAATTATAATCAGTTAGTTATGGGGACACTGCCCACGATAGTATATCAATGCAGAAATTGCAAACAAATTAGGGGGTCACCAACCACGATAGCAATTAAAGTGTCATCGCCGTAAGACGTCGTGTCACTGTTAATAATAGCAACACTAAAATGACAACAATATTATGAAATCGAACCTGGTGACACAAACTCAAATTTGGGATCATCTTCATTTGGAAGAACACCGTGTACAGCGACATAGACGCTACATCGTCCCCACAAACATTGGAGGGGGGGGGTAGCCCACGAACGCGTAAAGTGTCACCATGGACTGTTATGGGATCACCGCCCATAATTTAGGAACGTCGAGGTGTAAACATCATTAGTAAAGTGAACACCGCCCATGGAGACGCATAACTGGGTGTGTGTCAATGTGAAACAATATGGGAACCTCACCCATGGTGACATATATAAAAAGTGGAACGATGTCCGTGAATGACATACAAAACAACGAAGAGTCATCATGATTATTGAGTTATCATTAGTACTGAAGCGAATGCTGTTCAGACTATAATAAGGCTAAAACGTGTATTAAAAACTCCCTAATTATGAATACCTTACCAGCAATTAGCGCTCGACAGTGAAACGTATCTTGAATGTGGCTAAATTGGCATGTTAATTAAAGTAACCGGGGGGTCGGGGGGGCAGGGCTTGGTCTGAGTGCCGCGGGGTTGGCGAATAGTGTGCTGACTTAGGCGTCAGTCAGCTGTTGGACAATCCGACTAACTGCTCTGAACATTGCCCCCCGAATGCTGCGGAAAAGCCGGAAATTTCCTATATCGGATAAATGCACGCCATCTTGGCGGAAAACCTTCGCCGGGCTGTTCCAAAGGTACTTATGGCTCCAGTAGAACAGACCACGGCGCCCCTCACATGCTGACTGTAACGCAGTATTAGCGGATGCAACGCGAGCCGCTCCCGTATCAAAATCGAAATGGCGCCATTTCTTGCGGCGCTCGATTTGGCAAAGACATACCTGACGGACCCCTAAAGCTAACAATTCATCGCCTAATCTATCTAGTTGCGACCCTATTGCCTCTGGAGGTGGAAACTTCCCATCTAGATCGTTGCCCCCAAGGAGGGTAATGACAATGTCGGGGACGCGGGCAGAAATCCGGGTCATGGTCGCCGGTTCTCGGAAAGTTCTAATGGACGCTCCCCTTCGACCCATAAAACGAACTGTGCACGTGTGACCTAGTCTTTCTAAGTCGACAAGTAGACCCGCAGATTCTATGAACGCGTCCAACCAATACGCATGGCTATGCCCAAGCACAAGCACATCTAGATCCGACTTCGCCGCCGACATATTGAATGGCCGATTGCGGGAAGTTTAAACATAAAACGAAACAAGAGCAAATTAACCACGAGGCAACCGACGAAGTAATAACAAATGAAACGATACTCAGCTGAAACGAGTGTTGAGGCGATCGTCCTCCTGCAAGTCAGTAGACGCAGATCGAAGTGTGGACTCTCAAAACGTATTTGAAGACGGTTGGTAAAAACCAAAATATTTCAAGAGACAAATTTCAGACACAACTTTGCAATGCAGAGACTGAAGCAAGAGTGAAAGATTCAAGCTACTGGCTCCGGTTTGAACTGGTTTCCGCTAAGCCGTGATTGGCTGGCTAGCGCGGAGTAATACAATTTATTTGGCCAAATGGTTCCGGTGTGGTCTCGGACACCAAGGGCAAGTTTAACGACGACATGCCTTGGTTATTTCATAAAACTTGTTATGCACCTGGTGAGTTGCATAAATTCATATATATATATATATATATATATATATATATATATATATATATATATATATATACACATTTTTATTGAATTTAATATATATATATATATATATATATATAATATATATATATATATATATATATATATATATATATATATATATATATATATATATACATTTTATTGAATTTAATATATATATATATATATATAATGTATATATATATATATATATTTAACAAATTATCGAGTATTGTTAATTCACTGATATCTCGTGCACCGGTTCACATAATTTGCACCGGGTTCGCTTTAAGATGCTTAATATGAAAATATTAATTATTATTAAAAGCATATCTTATATGTCTGTGTTGATGATCTGTGCTTCAGGGTGTAAAGGCCAATAAAAGTAAAGCAAACACCATGAATTAAAATTTATACATATATAAGTTGATTTAACTGAAATATATATATATATGTATAATATATATATATATATATATATATATATATATATATATATATATATATATATATATATAATATATATATATATATATATATATATATATATATATATATATATATATATATATATATATATATATATATATATATATATATATATATATATATATTATACATATATATATATATATATATATATTTCACTTAAATCAACTTATATATATGTATAAATTTTAATTCATGGTGTTTGCTTTACTTTTATTGCCTTTACACCCTGAAGCAAGATCATCAACACAGACATATAAGATATGCTTTTAATAATAATTAATATTATATATAATATATATATATATATATATATATATATGTATATATATATATATATATATATATATATATATATATATATATATATATATATATATATATATATATATATATATATATATATTATACATATATATATATATATATCACTTAAATCAACTTATATATATGTATAAATTTTAATTCATGGTGTTTGCTTTACTTTTATTGGCCTTTACACCCTGAAGCAAAGATCATCAACACAGACATATAAGATATGCTTTTAATAATAATTAATATTTTCATATTAAGCATCTTAAAGCGAACCCGGTGCAAATTGCGTAAACCGTTCGCGCCATAAATCGCCTTAATTTTGCGAGTGTGGTTTCTGTTTTAGGTAGCCCCACCACAAATCCTTCTGCAGGTAAGTTGCTGCTTGGATTTTGTGCACCTTTATAAATCGACAATGCGAACATCACCCGGGAATGCAACATATAGCAAAAGTAAAATACCAGCAACGAACACAAAGGCAATCACTTGTAGTAATTATTATGTTACATTATTAACTTACCTAAACCAGATAAAATGAGGTGCAAATCCGTCTTACCGTATCCACCGTCCGCAGTTCTTCTCCTTGTCTCCGTGTTATTTTTATTTCCATCGTGAAAAGGGGTGTATGGGGTGACAAGGGTGGGGTAGCACCTCTGGCTGGGGGGCTGCCGTGTCCTTTTCAGGATAGCTCGTCCACCTTAGGTCCCCAACCTGCACTCAGCTCTCACCTGTCGCTCCCCGAAACTGTTTGCATGCGACAGTGGCCACACCCCGGGCAACGGCTTTGGCAGGCCGGCTAAACCAGGTGAGGGTAGCCGACAGGTCTCAAACCCTCGGTGAGCTAGGGCTTGTCTACCTAAGCATGTGAAGACTGGATTCGGCGGACTACGCGGAGGAAACCACCAGCTGGTTCAACGGGCAGAAAGGCGATTCTCAGCAACGAGCTGCGGAGCGCGGAGAGCACGACAAGACACATAGGACGTCATGGTCATCCACTGCACCCGACTCCGTCTCCAGCCGTCTCGGCCTTGTCCTGCTGCTGGATTCAGATGGTTTCGGGCGAGAGAGTGAGGTCGACGAAATGCGCAACTCTTCCTCACTTTAATCAAAGTCACAGCGCAAGTCACTCTTGTCATCCACCCATCCCATCCAAATATCATCCTCCAGTCCTGTGGCGACAGGCAAGCGACGAAGCGGTAGGTGTGGGTACACTGGCAGCCGTAGCCGCAAACCTGCACACAGGCGGCTCAGGCCATATGGTCGCTCTTCACTGACATGGAGCAGCAGTGGAGCTCGGCAGCCAACTGAGCGACTGAGCAGCCCTATTCAGGAACGCACTGCTCACCTCCTGGCATGAGGAAGGGGCTAGAAAAGGTGCCCTAAACATTGCCTGCTCCACCCTTCCCTAGCCAGCTTACCGCGGCTGGCGGGGACCCTACTTCAGCGGTCGAAACTCAAAGAAAAAGACGAGGATTGTTCCTCTCACACTTGGCGTATGGAACGTGCGCACACTCCTGGACAGAGACGATGCGGACAGACCTCAGAGGAAAACCGCTCTGGTTGGAAAGGAACTCGCCAGATACAACATCGACATCGCAGCCTTGAGTGAGACTCGGCTTGCAGGAAAAGGCGAGCTTTATGAAAGGGGCTCTGGCTACACCTTCTTTTGGAGTGGCCGAGGAAGTGAAGAGCGACGCGAGGCTGGTGTTGGCTTTGCAGTGAAGACAGCTCTAGTTGGCAAGCTGGCTGGACCTCCCAATGGAGAGAACGACAGGCTTATGACCATGAAACTCCCCCTCTCGTTTGGAAGGAAGCATCTTACCATCATCAGTGCCTATGCTCCCACCATGACCAACTCGGATGAAGTGAAGTTCGGTATTTGTTGTCGTTTGTGCAAGTTCGTGTATTTGTCGTTTGTGCGTGCGTGCGTGCGTGCGTGCGTATGAACGCGCGAGTTTAGTTTGCAAATGTATATACCAAAGGGAAAATATAATGTCGATCAAACTTTCGGATTTAAACATTCAATCGCGTTTACGCGTTTTAATTTGATAATGGATGGGCAACATTATAAAAATAATTATTGCATTATATGTAAATGTAAAATTAAACAAAAGACAAATGCAATCGTTACATAATAATTATACCTCTCGATAAGCGAACGGCTTCCTTGTCCATTTGCCATCTTGCTAAATCTTGTTAAATCTTACTACAGGAGATGAAATAGAATCCACCATCTGTACAAGCAACTCAGACTGCGATTACGTCCACGGCGTCTGCTTCAAGTTTGACCAGTGTGACAAAGGACGATGCCGCTGTGACGTTGGCTATGAGCTTGATTATTACGATAGTTACGCATTTTGTACGAAAGGTGAGCTGCTGCCCCATATTTACTATGATTGAGATCATATCGAAAGCTGCATTCTGAAACTGAAACTTAAAAAATGCAATCGAATTATTCAACAACAATAATTACACTCGCAGTGATATCTGAGGAAAATAGGTAACAGTGAATTAAAGAATGATGTTATTGAGAATACACTCTTAAGAATGATTGCGCAGAGGTTTAAAAAAAGATAATTGGCAATTGTTCTTTTGTTGGTGCTTGCGCTGAATGTGCTCAATCATCTTCGACCTAGATAGCTCCATTTCTTCATTAAAGATGTATATTCTTCCCTATATCTAATCCACTGGACTGCTCAAAGCGCTTTACACTTATACCCTGGCAGACCTATTCATTCCAACTTCTCGATTTCCCTGGAAGTATTTAACCACACTGCAATTAGCGCGCGGGACTCGTTTATACATCTGAGTGAACTGTGGCAACGTGGGATGAACGAAATTGCCAAAGTTTCGAAGCGGCAGCAGGAGGATTCGTAGCCGGGTTCTTTCGATTGAGAATCGCCACACCACCGCGCCCCAACAATTCGATAATACTTGGGAGTAAATCAAATACATCGGCATACATATGTTCATTGTTTGAGGTCGGAATAAATCCGTATCCCAGAAAGGCCGTCGAATACTGGCATCGTTGACATTATGAGCTGAAGTACAGCAGTATGTTATACTTATAATAGCTGTCCATTAAATAATAACAAATCGATGTCTTGATTTTGCAAAACAGCTATCGTAATAGTACGTATGTGTAAAACCAGATGATATATCTTTGCAGCATAGCTGTGATAAACCATAAACCACGTTTGGATAATATGTTTGCTCAAGTCAAGTCATTTTAATATGCATGATCAACAATAATCCTCCACAGCCTCCCGAAAACCAGATAGCGCCAATTTCTAAAAGAACATACACAATGTTCGCCCCCTGCCACAACAATCGCCCTATGGGGCAATATTACCCACTTTGGGAACCACTGCCTTAATTAGGGCAACGATATCTGCCTGCTGCAACTATCTCCAACACATATTTCTATTCAACATGACCACGTGTGGCTATTTTACCTGACATATTCATTATTAACGTAAACAATACAATCGACTTGTACATAACTCTATCCACGTGCAAGTTGATTATATCATGCAGTGAAGAAGAACGGAGAACGGTGCTTCGGCTTCTTCGACACATGTGAACTAGGCAGTGAGTGCGGCAGCGACTGGGTGTGTGTGCCTAAGAATACCACGATTACCACGGAAAACATATTCACCACTGGTCAGTATACACAATGACATTCACAACATCGCTGTATGATTTCTACTGAGTATATATATATATATATATATATATATATATATATATATATATATATATATATATATATATATATATATATATATATATATATATACATACACACACACACATTATCCAATATATATATATATATATATATATATATGTGTGTGTGTGTGTGTGTGTGTGTGTGTGTGTGTGTGTGTGTGTGTGTGTGTGTGTGTGTGTGTGTGTGCGTGGGCGTGTGCGTGAGTGTGTGTTGTTTGTGTTGTTTGGCTGTGGGAATGATTTAAAAATCGAAAACATCGTTTTTTATATTGTAGTTGTTGTAAGCTTGCAAAATAGCTTGTAAATTAGTAAAACGAAACACGGAAATCTGACGGTTAAGTACCTGCACTCACTCACTCAGGGCCATGCATTAAACAAGTAGTACTTGTTGAACCGAGAACCGGGCAGAGTAAACAGCGAGTTAACTGAATCTTGTTTTGGATGAACAGATTCGTACGTGCGTGCCTGCGTGTACGTACAGTGTACATGCATACACGCGTGCGTACATTGAATGAAAAGACTAAAACACTCTGTCAGTAATATCTTGTAAACATTTTATGTATTATATGTATTATTGTGTACTTAACTAGTTGCATTGCAGCAGCACAATAAAAACAATTAATATACTAATTATATGTTTCAGGCCACTACGACGAACCGTGCATCGACAGTCACAACTGTTGGGGTAGTCAGAAATGTTTGTCTGGGAAATGTGGCTGCACCAGTGATAAACAGCGCATCAAGGTATACAACGATACGGCGTACTATAGGAAGTACATTGATCCGATCACCGACAGTTGCATTGACAAGAACGGTTTGTTAAAATTTGATTTTATGCCTCCCATATCAACTTCAATTTTATACGTTCAACTGTGCATTCATTCACAAAACAATTACTGAAATGTCAAACAATTATATTGCTAAATTGGATTCAATTTGGATAAAGGTGTATAATCATGAATGTGCAACAGTTGACAGCTAACACCAGGTGTCGAGTAAACAGTATGTCACTGTATGTCACAGTATGTCAGTCACGCTGATTCGATGTGTGAAGTGGAGTGGTAACATGAAATAATCACCATCATCATCATCAATCCCTTAACCCGGAGTGTTGATGGGGCACCACCGATGACCTCGCAACCAGTTGTATCCACCTCTGCCTGTCGTCTGTCGCCCTATGTGTCTCTGAGTCCAGGCCTGTCCACTCTCTGATGTTGTCCTCCCACCTCTTCCTCTGTCTTCCTCTTCTTGCTCCACTAACGGTGCTTTGCAGGATGGTCTTTGTCAGGCCGAATGTTCGTGAGACCTGCTCATACCATGGATTGTACTCTTCTTTGTTGCTCGGTTGTAATAGTTCATGTTTCGCATGCGTATAGAAATATTGACATGGCAAGTGATCGCATCAGTCTGGTTTTGTTAATATTATATTAACATGTTAAATATAGTGGGTTAGAGAAGATTGGCGGATTCCAATGGTGATCCGAAACAATGGCTCGAACAAGACTGACTCCAATGTTGTATTCCGAACGGTTTCCCATAAGGTTGCATGTCATATGCTGTCAAATGCTTTCTTGAAGTCAACGAAGACATGGCAGAAATCTTGTTGATGTTGCATATTACACCACTTTTACTAACAAAATGTGTGTATAAGAGGTTATGATCCAGCGCGTTTTGTGTATTGTCATTATTGTCATTATAGTCAATTTAGACAGTGTTTCACGGAAGACTTTGGTGCCAGAAACCGCCTTGTGTAGCTGCAAGTGTAATTGTTAACTGTGCGTTGTAGTTGAACTAACCCTGAAGAAGAACGACGCCTGTTCAACGGACAAGTTGACGGATAAATACTGCGGACAACTGATGCCTTGCGGGCGTTGTCCAGAATGGAGCACGACCGATAACGCCCGGTGTCTGTCGCGTAAGCCTCCCAATCTATCCATCTTCTTCAAAGTCCCATCTTTGTTTTGTCAGTCGCTTCGGTTACCTTCCCTCACATTTATAGGTTAATATAGCTGTCTTCCCTCATCAACACATGACCTGCTCAGCCCAAACAATAACAGTGTGTGTGTGTGTGTGTGTGTGTGTGTGTGTGTGTGTGTGTGTGTGTGTGTGTGTGTGCGCGCGCGCGCGCGTACACAAAGTACCAAACAAACAGCTGCTTACATGCAGGATGATTTTCCGTGGCTAAAACATAAACTATACTTGCACAACAGTCAACGGTGCGAACGGTCATGAGTGTGCTGATGCTCATATAAATATATATATATATATATATATATATATATATATATATATATATATATATATATATATAATACGCACATATACATACACACACATACACACATACAGACACAGACACATATACACACATGTATCCATATATATATATATATATATATATATATATATATATATATACACACATTTTTATGAAATTTAATATATATATATTATGATATATACATACATATATATACATATATATAAACATATATGTATAAGTATATATATATATGTATATTATATATATATACATATATATGTATTTTATATATATATATATATATATATAATTTTTTTTATTTAATTTAATATATATATATATATTATATATATATATATATTTCACTTAAATAAACTTATATATATATATGTATAAATTTTAATTCATGGTGTTTGCTTTACTTTTATTGGCCTTTACACCCTGAAGCAAAGATCATCAACACAGACATATAAGATATGATTTTAATAATAATTAATATTTTCATATTAAGCCTCTTAAAGCGAACCCGTTGCAAATTGCGTAAACCGTTCGCGCCATAAATCGCCTTAATTTTGACACAGACACAGACACATATACACACATGTATCCATATATATATATATATATATATATATATATATATATATATATATATATATATATACTATATATACACATTTTTATTTAATTTATATATATATATATATATATATATGATATATACATATATGATATATACATATATATATATATATATATATATATATATATATATATTTATGCAATAACCAACGCAGCCACTTTGGGAAGAACATTAACAGGAATGTGAGCTCCTCAAAGCAAATCAGACAGGAACTGAACACATGTACAGCCCCGTCCGGCAAGTTTCTCAGAGCCCACATTCCTACAAGCATGACGATAACATATATACATCAAGAAGTCGTCATGAACATGTAATGCAAAGAATACAGACATTCCACCACCAATACACAAATTTAATTACAAACAGGTGGGGCCATTTCGCCACAAGGTCACCCACAAACCTGTGACCACCCCACCACGACCTAACCTGTTAAGCAATTCTGATATACTTCCTAAAAGCAACTGAACTCCACTTTTGTACTGAAAGATTCAAAGATCGCACAAGCGTTGGAGACCCCCATCGGAAGGACAGCATCCATGAAAAACTTACCCTTCCACTGGAAACCCAGAAGTGGTCGGTCCAGTGGTGTGACTGGAATAATCCTAAAGGCCGATTCTATGTCCACTTGCTGTTTGATGAGCCTAATAGCATCCTGTATAGTTGCGTATTGGATAACGGATATTTCCTTGGGAATGAAATCATTTACAGAGGAACCCTCTACATTAAAAGAACCTAAGGTTCTGCCTAGCGCTACTCCTATCTTGCTGTCTATTACTGCAGGGAATTCGACGTTGGTGACCCCTTTATCTTGTTATGCTGGTTGTTGTTGTAAGCCATTGAGAAGATACGGAACAAGATTATGATTGTAGCCGACAAGGATATCTCTAAGTGCGTCGGGAGAGACTAGGGTAGGCATACTATCTCCTGAAAACTGCTGGTCGCGAACTGGCAGTCGACGAATGGGCCGCAGGTGTGCCGGTGGCTGATGTCGGTCGGGCAGGATTGGGTTTGGTTTGTTGCCTATAGCACCGTGCCGCTGAGTGGGGGCCACCACATCGTCTACATGTGTGTGTGTGTAGCGACAGGTGGCTGCGTTACAGACCTCCCCCCGATCGAATGCGAAGCAGGTTTTGGTGGATGGCCACTTAGCATTACCCCAGCTGGCCTGACCCGTGCTACGAAAGGGGGCCCCACTGGGTGTGGCAGCTGGGCGACTCTCGGATGCATTCATCCACAGGTACCAGCAAACCGATCCCCACCCCCAGTTGTTAGCCTGACGAAGCGACCGGAATGCCTCGTCATACGACCGCCAGTCTGCACCCTTCTCATATAATGAACGAACCGTCTGGATGTACA
Source organism: Lamellibrachia satsuma (assembly GCA_033239005.1). NCBI lineage: Eukaryota > Metazoa > Annelida > Polychaeta > Sabellida > Siboglinidae > Lamellibrachia > Lamellibrachia satsuma. The sequence continues at coordinate 5,855,393 of BSQZ01000021.1, read as the reverse complement.
TGAGCATGTTGTGTGATTCTGACATGTGTTGCGGCTGAAGTAGAAAGACAGACATGTAAATTTCGAAACCTTGCAGCCATTGGTCAAATGACACAGTGCTGCTCCTTGCCCTAGGGGCGACACAGAACATGGGGGTCTCGTCGTCACTGCCTGGCCTAACTGACACAGAATATCTTTGTGGTGAGGAGTCATGCAACAATGAAGAAATACTAACATAATCCCCGGACCAAATCTGGGCTTTGAGCTTGTCAGACACGCGGGAATGACGGGATAGGGCTGAAGTTGCAAACGAGGCTACTAGAACCTGGGATGCCCTGGGGAGAGTGTGTACTTCATTACCTGTATGGATACCTGAAGATATGTCCTCTGGCCACGGGGCTGACCTTGGTCTTGGAATGGGCGGAGCGACGGGCTCCCCCCCCAGCAGACGACGCCATTGCCACAGGGACCGCTATTGGAGGCGGTGCAGGTAGGGCGTTGGTCGCAGGCAGTTGTTGCAGACCACGTACCAATGCGTGGACTTCCTGCAGCATCCTGTCAGAAGCTTTAAGCCGGCGTTCCATACTCGACAAGCGCTCCTCCGTCGTACCTCCTCGACCCGCGGCTGCGCCCGCTACCGGACGAACGGCCTGCTGGAGGGCCGGCTCGTCGTCAAGGTGCTGTACGACGTGGCGCTCTGCTGGGGGCGGGCCCATTGCCGATCGTGCAATGGCAGCGCGGTTAGCAGCCGCTCGCGACCTTGTTGCCACCGGCGCAGAGGTCGTCCTCGACGAACATTCTTAGATGGAGCCATCCTGCAACACATTGTGGAAGAGCCAATACTGAGTGAACGGATAAACGCTTGGAAACTGCGACCACATTACTCGTTAAAAGCATTGTATTGGGGGCGGGGGTCACCGCCCATGATAACCCATCAATACAAGACAGTAACCAAGTAATTAGGGGGTCACCGCCCACGATAGATCACCACAAAATGGAATCACAGTTAGTTAAGGGGTCACCGCCCACGATAGTAGATCAACGCAAAATTGTAAATCATAGTTAATTAGGGAGTAACCGCCCACGATAGATCACCACAAAGTGGAATCACAGTTAGTTAAGGGGACACCGCCCACGGTAGTAGATCAACGCAAAATTGTAAAGCATAGTTAGTTAGGGGGTCACCGCCCACGATAGTAGACAAATGCAATGTTGTAATCATAGTTAATTAGGGGATCACCGCCCACGATAGAACATCAATGCAAGAATTGCAAAGTCGGTTAAGTAGGGGGACATCGCCCCCGATAGAACATCAATGCAAAATTATAATCACAGTAAGTTAGGGGACACCGCCCCCGATAGAACATAAACGCAGTATTTGCAAACACAGTTAATTAGGGGGTCACCGCCCACGAAAGTACCTGTGCGGAAAAGTGCCAGAAGTTGGGGGTCGCCTCCCACGAAAGCAAATAAAGTGTCATCGCAGTTGACGTTGTGTCACTGTTAATAATAGCAACACTAAACACAGGGATCACCGCCCACAATGGATCATCAAGAAATGGAATCGCAGTTAGCTGTGGGGTCACCGCGCGCGATAGATCAACACAAAATGGGATCACAGTTAGGTAAGGGGTCACCGCCCACGATAGTACATCAATGCAAAAATTGCAAATGCAGTTAAGGAAAGGGTCACCGCCTACGATAGTAGATAAAAGCGAAATTAAAATCACAGTTCGTCAGGGGACACCGCCCATGGTAGTAGATAAATGCAAAATTATAATCACAGTTGGTTAGGGATCACCGCCCACCATAGTACATCAATGCAATAATTGCAACGCAGTTAAGTAGGGGGTCACCGCCCACGATAGTAGAGCAATGCAATTATAATGACAGTTAGTTAGGGGACACCGCCCACGATAGTAGATCAATGCAATTATAATGACAGTTAGTTAGGGGACACCGCCCACGATAGTACATCAATGCAATTATAATGACAGTTAGTTAGGAGACACCGCCCACGATAGTACATCAATGCAAAATTAGAATGACAGTTAGTTAGGGGACACCGCCCACGATAGTATATCAATGCAAAATTAGAATGACAGTTAGTTAGGGGACACCGCCCACTATAGTACATCAATGCAGAATTGTAATGACAGTTAGTTAGGGGACACCGCCCACTATAGTACATCAATGTAAAATTATAATAACAGTTAGTTAGGGGACACCGCCCACGATAGTACATCAATGCAAAATTGTAATCACAGTTAGTTAGGGGACACCGCCCACGATAGTACATCAACGCAAAATTATAATGACAGTTAGTTAGGAGACATCGCCCACGATAGTACATCAATGCAAAATTATAATGACAGTTAGTTAGGGGACACCGCCCAGGATAGTACATCAATGCAAAATTATAATGACAGTTTGTTAGGGGACACCGCCTACGATATTACATCAATGCAAAATTGTAATCACAGTTAGTCAAGGGACACCGCCCACGATAGTACATCAATGTAAGAATTGCAAACGCAGTTAGGTATGGGGTCACCGCCCACGCTAGTACATAAATGCTAAATTATAATCAGTTAGTTATGGGGACACTGCCCACGATAGTATATCAATGCAGAAATTGCAAACAAATTAGGGGGTCACCAACCACGATAGCAAATAAAGTGTCATCGCCGTAAGACGTCGTGTCACTGTTAATAATAGCAACACTAAAATGACAACAATATTATGAAATCGAACCTGGTGACACAAACTCAAATTTGGGATCATCTTCATTTGGAAGAACACCGTGTACAGCGACATAGACGCTACATCGTCCCCACAAACATTGGAGGGGGGGGGGTAGCCCACGAACGCGTAAAGTGTCACCACGGACTGTTATGGGATCACCGCCCATAATTTAGGAACGTCGAGGTGTAAATATCATTAGTAAAGTGAACACCGCCCATGGAGACGCATAACTGGGTGTGTGTCAATGTGAAACAATATGGGAACCTCACCCATGGTGACATATATAAAAAGTGGAACGATGTCCGTGAATGACATACAAAACAACGAAGAGTCATCATGATTATTGAGTTATCATTAGTACTGAGGCGAATGCTGTTCAGACTATAATAAGGCTAAAACGTGTATTAAAAACTCCCTAATTATGAATACCTTACCAGCAATTAGCGCTCGACAATGAAACGTATCTTGAATGTGGCTAAATTGGCATGTTAATTAAAGTAACCGGGGGGGCGGGGGGGCAGGGCTTGGTCTGAGTGCCGCGGGGTTGGCGAATAGTGTGCTGACTTAGGCGTCAGTCAGCTGTTGGACAATCCGACTAACTGCTCTGAACATTGCCCCCCGAATGCTGCGGAAAAGCCGGAAATTTCCTATATCGGATAAATGCACGCCATCTTGGCGGAAAACCTTCGCCGGGCTGTTCCAAAGGTACTTATGGCTCCAGTAGAACAGACCACGGCGCCCCTCACATGCTGACTGTAACGCAGTATTAGCGGATGCAACGCGAGCCGCTCCCGTATCAAAATCGAAATGGCGCCATTTCTTGCGGCGCTCGATTTGGCAAAGACATACCTGACGGACCCCTAAAGCTAACAATTCATCGCCTAATCTATCTAGTTGCGACCCTATTGCCTCTGGAGGTGGGGGAAACTTCCCATCTAGATCGTTGCCCCCAAGGAGGGTAATGACAATGTCGGGGACGCGGGCAGAAATCCGGGTCATGGTCGCCGGTTCTCGGAAAGTTCTAATGGACGCTCCCCTTCGACCCATAAAACGAACTGTGCACGTGTGACCTAGTCTTTCTAAGTCGACAAGTAGACCCGCAGATTCTATGAACGCGTCCAACCAATACGCATGGCTATGCCCAAGCACAAGCACATCTAGATCCGACTTCGCCGCCGACATATTGAATGGCCGATTGCGGGAAGTTTAAACATAAAACGAAACAAGAGCAAATTAACCACGAGGCAACCGACGAAGTAATAACAAATGAAACGATACTCAGCTGAAACGAGTGTTGAGGCGATCGTCCTCCTGCAAGTCAGTAGACGCAGATCGAAGTGTGGACTCTCAAAACGTATTTGAAGACGGTTGGTAAAAAAGTTGATTTAAGTGAAATATATATATATGTATAATATATATATATATATATATATATATATATATATATATATATATATATATATATATATATGTATAATATATATATATATATATATATATATATATATATATATATATATATATATATATATATATATATATGTATATATATATATATATATATATATATATATATATATATATATATATATATATATATATATATATATATATATATATATATATATATATATATATATATATATATATATATATATATATTATACATATATATATATATTTCACTTAAATCAACTTATATATATATGTATAAATTTTAATTCATGGTGTTTGCTTTACTTTTATTGGCCTTTACACCCTGAAGCAAAGATCATCAACACAGACATATAAGATATGCTTTTAATAATAATTAATATTATATATAATATATATATATATATATATATATATATAAATATATATATATATATATATATATATATTATACATATATATATATATATATTTCACTTAAATCAACTTATATATATGTATAAATTTTAATTCATGGTGTTTGCTTTACTTTTGTTGGCCTTTACACCCTGAAGCAAAGATCATCAACACAGACATATAAGATATGCTTTTAATAATAATTAATAGTTTCATATTAAGCATCTTAAAGCGAACCCGGTGCAAATTGCGTAAACCGTTCGCGCCATAAATCGCCTTAATTTTGCGAGTGTGGTTTCTGTTTTAGGTAGCCCCACCACAAATCCTTCTGCAGGTAAGTTGCTGCTTGGATTTTGTGCACCTTTATAAATCGACAATGCGAACATCACCCGGGAATGCAACATATAGCAAAAGTAAAATACCAGCAACGAACACAAAGGCAATCACTTGTAGTAATTATTTTGTTACATTATTAACTTACCTAAACCAGATAAAATGAGGTGCAAATCCGTCTTACCGTATCCACCGTCCGCAGTTCTTCTCCTTGTCTCCGTGTTATTTTTATTTCCATCGTGAAAAGGGGTGTATGGGGTGACAAGGGTGGGGTAGCACCTCTGGTTGGGGGGGGGGCTGCCGTGTCCTTTTCAGGATAGCTCGTCCACCTTAGGTCCCCAACCTGCACTCAGCTTTCACCTGTCGCTCCCCGAAACTGTTTGCATGCGACAGTGGCCACACCCCGGGCAACGGCTTTGGCAGGCCGGCTAAACCAGGTGAGGGTAGCCGACAGGTCTCAAACCCTCGGTGAGCTAGGGCTTGTCTACCTAAGCATGTGAAGACTGGATTCGGCGGACTACGCGGAGGAAACCACCAGCTGGTTCAACGCGCAGAAAGGCGATTCCCAGCAACGCGCTGCGGAGCGCGGAGAGCACGACAAGACACATAGGACGTCATGGTCATCCACTGCACCCGACTCCGTCTCCAGCCGTCTCGGCCTTGTCCTGCTGCTGGATTCAGATGGTTTCGGGCGAGAGAGTGAGGTCGACGAAATGCGCAACTCTTCCTCACTTTAATCAAAGTCACAGCGCAAGTCACTCTTGTCATCCACCCATCCCATCCAAATATCATCCTCCAGTCCTGTGGCGACAGGCAAGCGACGAAGCGGTAGGTGTGGGTACACTGGCAGCCGTAGCCGCAAACCTGCACACAGGCGGCTCAGGCCATATGGTCGCTCTTCACTGACATGGAGCAGCAGTGGAGCTCGGCAGCCACCTGAGCGACTGAGCAGCCCTATTCAGGAACGCACTGCTCACCTCCTGGCATGAGGAAGGGGCTAGAAAAGGTGCCCTAAACATTGCCTGCTCCACCCTTCCCTAGCCAGCTTACCGCGGCTGGCGGGGACCCTACTTCAGCGGTCGAAACTCAAAGAAAAAGACGAGGATTGTTCCTCTCACACTTGGCGCATGGAACGTGCGCACACTCCTGGACAGAGACGATGCGGACAGACCTCAGAGGAAAACCACTCTGGTTGGAAAGGAACTCGCCAGATACAACATCGACATCGCAGCCTTGAGTGAGACCCGGCTTGCAGGAAAAGGCGAGCTTTATGAAAGGGGCTCTGGCTACACCTTCTTTTGGAGTGGCCGAGGAAGTGAAGAGCGACGCGAGGCTGGTGTTGGCTTTGCAGTGAAGACAGCTCTAGTTGGCAAGCTGGCTGGACCTCCCAATGGAGTGAACGACAGGCTTATGACCATGAAACTCCCCCTCTCGTTTGGAAGGAAGCATCTTACCATCATCAGTGCCTATGCTCCCACCATGACCAACTCGGATGAAGTGAAGTTCAAATTCTATGAGGAACTTCACTCTGCCATTGCTGCTGTTCCGAAAGCGGACAAGCTCATCATTCTTGGTGATTTCAATGCTAGAGTCGGCTCTGACAACGTCTCCTGGGATGGGGTCATCGGAGAGTATGGAGTGGGCCACTGCAACAGCAACGGTCTCCTACTGCTCCAGACCTGCGCAGAGCATGAACTACTGATCACCAACACAGTCTTCCGCCTCCCTACCCGAAACAGGACGTCATGGATGCACCCTCGATCTAAGCACTGGCATCTTATTGACTACGTTGTCGTCAGGAAGAGGGACAGGCAGGATGTGCGGGTGACGAAGTCTATGTGCGGCGCTGATTGTTGGACAGACCACCGCCTCATCGTCACCAAGCTCAACATCCGAATCCAACCTAAAAGACGCCCGCAAGGCAAGAAGGCTCCAAAAAGGCTTAACATCACCCAACTGAAGAACACCAACACCAAACAGTGTTTTGTGGACAACTTGGAAGCACGTCTGGAATCCACCCCTCTGGACAGCCAGAATGTGGAGGCCGACTGGGCGACCCTCAGAGAGCTGGTCTACAACACAGCTACTGAGATCCTGGGGCCCTCGACCAGAAAGCACAAGGACTGGTTTGACGAAAACTGCGACGAGATCAAGCAGCTACTGGATGAGAAACACCGTCTCCATCAAGCCTACCTCAGTAGCCCCAAGTCCACCTCGAAGAAAGATGCATCAACACCATACGCAAAACGGTACAGCAGAAACTCCGCCAGATGCAAGACGCTTGGCTTAGAAACAAAGCTGATTTGATCCAAAGCTACGCTGACAGACATGACATGAAGAACTTCTACGATGCCCTGAAAGAAGTCTACGGTCCGACATCCTCAGGATCATCCCCTCTCCTCAGTGCAGACGGGAACACACTGTTCACAGACAAGGAGAAGATTCTCGTACGGTGGGCTGAACACTTCAACAGCGTCCTGAACCGCCCTTCATCCATCAACAATGAAGCCATAAACCGTCTCCCCCAAGGGCCCATCAATGAAGCGCTGGATGACCCACCAACTTTGCTTGAGACCCAGAAAGCGATTCGTCTACTCTCCAGTGGCAAGGCTCCTGGTTCAGACTCCATTCCAGCCGAGGTCTACCCCCAGGAGTTCAAAGATGCTTCTATCATACACATGTACAAGCGAAAAGGAAATCATCAGGTCTGCGACAACCACCGAGGTGTATCCTTGCTCTCCATTGCAGGCAAGATACTTGCCAGGATCCTGCTTAATCGTCTCACAGTGCACCTTGACCAGGGACTCCTACCAGAGAGTCAGTGTGGATTCCGGAAAGAGCGCGGGACCACCGACATGGTGTTTGCTGCAAGGCAGCTGCAAGAGAAATGTCAGGAGCAGAACTCTGACCTGTTCTCTACCTATGTCGACCTGACCAAGGCCTTCGATACGGTTAGCAGAGAGGGTCTGTGGAAGATCATGGCCAAGTACGGATGCCCACGGACGTTTATCTCCATGGTGCAGCAATTCCACGCTGGCATGAAAGCACAAGTTCAGGACAACGGTGAGACATCTGAGCCTTTTCCTGTCACTAACGGCGTCAAGCAGGGCTGTGTCTTAGCACCAACACTGTTCAGCCTCGTGTTTTCCGCAATGCTGACAGATGCTTTCAGAGACGGTGACGTTGGAATCGACCTCAGGTACCGTACAGATGGCAAGCTGTTCAACCTCAGGAGGCTTCAAGCAAAAACCAAGGTCAAGACAGACATCATCAGGGACTTCCTGTTTGCTGATGACTGTGCCCTCAACGCCGGCTCAGAAGCTGACATGCAACGCAGCGTAGACAAGTTTTCCATAGCATGCACAAACTTCGGTCTCACCATCAGCATAAAGAAGACTGAAGTACTGCACCAGCCGGCCCCAGTGAAACCCTATGTTGAGCCCAACATGACAGTCAACGGTCAGAGACTCAGTGCAGTGAACAGGTTCACTTATCTTGGCAGCACACTGTCTCAAAATGCCACCATTGATGACGAGGTGAACGTCAGAATTGCAAGGGCCAGCGTGACCTTCGGCAGACTACATGCCAATGTCTGGAACAGAAGAGGCATTAGTCTACAGACCAAGCTGAAGGTGTACAGGGCAATAGTACTCCCCACGCTGCTCTACGCATATGAAACATGGACAGTGTACCAACGCCATGCCATGAAGCTAAACCACTTCCACACAACGTGCCTCAGGAAACTCTTCAAAATCAAGTGGCAAGACAGGATTCCAGACACTGAGGTACTTGCCCAAGCAGACCTACCCAGCATCTATACCATCCTAATGCAGTCCCAGCTACACTGGGCAGGACATGTAGCCCGCAAGCCAGACCATCGGCTCCCAAAAAGGCTCTTCTATGGCGAACTACAGCAAGGAAAGCGGTCCCATGGAGGCCAGAAGAAGCGCTTCAAAGACACTTTAAAAACATCTCTGAAAGCGTTTGCCATCACCCCCGACTCCTGGGAACAAACAGCCATGGACCGGGCCATGTGGCATTCCTCCGTGCACAAAGGCTCCAAGATATGCGAGGCCAACAGGACCGCTGCAGCAGAGCAAAGGAGGCAAGCCAGGAAAGCCCGAGCCAGCAATCCGCAGGATGACGTCCCCCTCAGCCCATGTCCCAACTGCCAACGTACCTTCCGTGCATGGATTGGCCTTGTCAGCCATCTGCGCACTCACCAGCTCCAGCCCCGACTACCCCCATATGACTAGAGTGGTCCTCGTCGACTCGACGGACGAACAGAGATTTCCATCGTACTTTCGCCAAACACTGCATATCGACACCTATATCTCTATGGTGAACAATAGTTCATGTTCTTCGGTCCAGTTTTATTCGGCAGTGATCTGTTTGTAGTTTATTGTGGCCACAATGGTCGCACATTTCGATATGTTGGTCTGTTCTCGTATTAGATGAGGTGCTATCTCTACATTTTTTTCACATCTTCACATTTAAATGTGAAAAATAACGTTTAAATGTGAAAAATAACGTTTTTGATAGGATGAATTGTTGGTCTGTCACATTACCGATTTATACAATTCCAGATGGCTATTATGTTTATTGTTAAATTAGATGAGTTTTGAGATCCAACAAAGTGAGAATTGGAGTAATTTAATTATATGAAACCCCGAACTAGCTCCGTGTGAGTTTACCAATGAAATTAATCGTATATTCCCCTTAAAAGAAGCATGCTATTAATGCAAAGCGACAGAGCGAGGTGGTCAAATGTTCTTCTCTGATTGTCGAAAGGCAACATGTCTATTAGTTCGTGACTGCTGGTGACGCATAAATTGGGGAGACCGGGGCTAGTTGCATAAAGGGAGCCACCTTCACATGGAGCCACTTTCATGTGGAGCCACCTTCATGTGGAGCCACCTTCATGTGGAGCCACCTTCCACAGTACTCGGTTGGACGTCCACTACAGGCTACACTACACACTGTCGAAAACATAAATAAAATAATTTTTAACCACATAACACTATTTTCGCTATGTCCAAATAATACTGTCTCACACAGCCACAAATGAAGTTTCGTGAATGACATTTGGAACACATTTAGACCAATTATATAAATACGGTGTTATGCTAAGTAGAGGCTAACGTGAAATTCTGGATGTGTTATCGTCACCTAAGCTGCTACAACTGTACAAGTCAGATACTAATGGCTCAGACCTCAGTCAGCGCGTTGTGTACTCACAGTGACTCAGTAACTCAATCTGTTTAACCACGATGCACGAACACTTTGTTTCACGTATGAAGCGTACATGTTTATAGCAGAGCCCTTTTTGAACAAATAAAAAAATATTGCATGACTCGTTGTCCGTGCGTGTGCGCATGTGTGCGTGCGTGTGTGCGTGCCGTATAATAGGCGTCGCATTGCACACATATTGCCATTCACTATATCTTACTAGATTTAATAATTCATACTCCATTCACAATTGTTTGTTGCGTAAGAATCCAGGGAATATATCACCATATGAAGTGCGAACATTTGCTATGCTCACTGTGTATATGATGTATAAGTGTGTACTTAATATATTAGAGTAACACGTACGAGTGACACTTGCATCGAAATCCACATGAAATGCATGTAAATAATGCATCTAACTTATTTTAAAAAGTCACATTAACTGAAAATGTCAACACTAGCCCCGGCCTTCCCTTATCGTTGAGTGTATACGCCAGATTGGTCTGAATAACGGCTCTACTAGTTTGTGACATTTCGGTGGATCAAATTCATGCAAATGCTTCGAACACAAGCTAGGCAGGATTATTATCAACATTGAATTAGGGTTTCACAATTCAATCGTTACGATTTAGTGTGGACTGACATTTTGGTAAGCCCCTCAATGTATGTGTTAATGTAGGAGAACGTTTGGCACTAATATAATTATGAAAGCGAAAAATGTCACCCGCACTATCAATGAATTTGAAGATGTGAAGTGATATTACTGCAACATAACGGCAGTTATGTTATAACAATCTAATCATTCCAATGTGTTCATTGACAAATCCTGTAATGGACATTTAAAGCCAGATCGCTAGCTATGACATTTAGTATTATTTATATACATATCATCGCAGATGTTACCGGGGCCCCCTACCAACCCTGTACAAACAACTCTGACTGTGACTACGACGGTGGCGTATGCTGGAAGTCCGACTCGTGTGAACTGGGGACCTGCTACTGCGACTTCGACTTCTACTTGTCATTGAGGAGGAGGGCGTGTGCGAAACGTAAGTCAGTGGAACAGCACGTTACGACAGCCGTCATTAGACACTTACGAATGTGTTCCCTTGTAATCTATATTTTTGTGTTGATATTATGCTGATTAATTGAGCTCATCTGAGAGATTGGCTACGCATGAAATATATTGTAACATTTCCTCGTGGAATATTGTTACACTTTAACACATTAAGCATTTCATTGTTCATTTGCAAAGGAGATATATGAGGTCCCGTTAGCACTCGCACCGTTTTGATCAAATAAAAATCCAAGCCGTTTTTTTACAACTAGCCCCGGTCGCCCACATTAAACACAATATGGACTCATAACGTTTATATACTGTTGTGTTGCATATTGTCCTAATGGTAAAACTCCTATTTGGGTAAATTGCAAAACTAGGAGGGCTCATATAACTTCTCATTGCACACATGTGTAAGCATTTAATTACGCATGTGCTAACTGGAGGAAATATTTGCCGTCCTATTGGCATTTACAGTATTGATGAGATAACAATCCGTACCGCTATCTTAAAATATGCAATTTTTTACAACTACCCCCGATCTCCTCAATGCTCGTTAACATTATAATTTCTGGTAAATATGGCTTTGATTTGAAAGGCAGTTTCATTTGGACATGCAGCAAACCGACTTACACAATTCCGTTGCAAGATGTTTATGTCCTGCAGCGATAAAGATCGGGGAGTCATGCGTGCCCCATGACGAGTGCATTGGAAGGACAACATGCAAGAACAATTCCTGCTCTTGTGAAGACCATGGGTCAACACCATCTGACGACAAGACTCAGTGCTTTCGTGAGTATCAAACAAAATCATGCATACAATATACCCTTGCCGTTATACCGCCACGCTATCTGGTGGATTATAATGGAACGTAAAGATTCGGGTAAGAGAATAACGGAATTACCCGATTCTTTAGATTCCATTATCATTCACCTTGTGTTGATGGGAAGGGTCTATTGTACAGCGATCATTCCATTTTCTTATCAAATAAAGACAGAAAACACATATAATAAACACCTAAACAAATTACCCTCTGTTTCTAGGCCTCAAATCTTAAAATTATGTTTTATCCCGTAATAATAATGCGATAAGAGAAGTACAGCTTCACATTAGACGCCAAGGTCACAACTTTACATTAGACGCCAAGGTCACAACTTTACATTAGACGCCAAGGTCACAACTTTACATTAGACGCCAAGGTCACAACTTTACATTAGACGCCAAGGTCACAACTTTACATTAGACGCCAAGGTCACAACTTTACATTAGACGCCAAGGTCACAACTTCACATTAGACGCCAAGGTCACAACTTTACATTAGACGCCAAGGTCACAACTTTACATTAGACGCCAAGGTCACAACTTAATTGTTTAGAAGTATTTGTGATATGTGTATGTTTTCAACGCTGTAGAAATGGTAGTGGTTAACTCTATAATTATTTTAACATTTGATAGAATGTACATATTCTATGAAGTTGAGATAACATTGTGCACATCAAAATAATATATTCTTTGTAAGACTATGATATTTAAATTATAATTGTCATCTAAGAAGGACACCGATTTATGGCATACAAAAGTGCACTTCAATTGAATTAAAATAATCAATTGAGAGGCAGATAAAACAAGCATTATTTTATCGAAACTATATTATAAGAGTGTAGCCAATAACTATGAGAAAATAGCGGTATGTCGCAAAGGGCTGGCACGATACAGGAGTAGTAAAACCAAAGTAACGGTCGTTGCGGCTGGTATCCTTGAGAATAACGACCCTAGTCGGGTCCGGTTAGAAGTGAATTCACGACTGTTCCTGTTTATGTTTCCTTTGTAAGGGTCATCCTTTCGATGTCAATTTTATTCTCTTGGGCAAAGTCCCATATGGCAAGTGGACAAGGAAGTCATTGACTTATCGAGTGTCCACCATTTGTCATCTAGATGTAACCCGCCCTCCAGAGATATGTGTCAACCAAGGCGTTCTTCATAACTAAGGTCTCTCAGTTCTGGAACCACTTTAGTTGCTCTCCTCTGTATTCTTTCAAGCGTATCTATATCCTTCTTACCATATGGTCTCCACGCTTGTACATAATATTATAAATAAGGCCTAATCATTGCTTTATGCAGATATACAGTTAGCTCTTTTTCTATATATGATATATATTTGCTAATCAACCCAAGAATTTGATTACTCCTTGAAGCTGTAATGCTACACTGCTCTGAAACATTCACATCAACTCTTATTGTTGCTCCTACGTCCTTTTCTGTTATGGTAGTACCTAGAACAGTATCTCTCATGTTATTGTTTACATCCAAGTTCCAGTGTCATGTGTGTGGGCATTTATATTTCCCAAAATTTAATAAAATCTGCAATGTTTCAGAACATTTAACTAATTTGTCTAGATAGTTTTATATATATATATATATATATATATATATATATATATATATATATATATATATATATACATATATATATATATATATATATATATATACATATATATATATATATATATATATATATATGTATATATATATGTATATATATATATATATATATATATATGTATATATATATATATATATATATATATATAACCCTCAAAATATTAAATAACGATATGGTGTTTGTTTCTTTCCATTCAACAGGAACCACTCCCTCTTTTAATGACAAGTTGAACACTCTTGCAAGTGGTATACTATTTAACATCTATAACTGGTAATGAACTCTCTTGTAAACACTGAACTGAAGTATCCATTTCGATCTTCTGTCATTAAAAAACCTTGTCATGTTATATTTCAGCACTGTCTTCTGGTGGTCAAACGTTTGGTTGTCGACCAAAAACTTACAATTCGTATGCGAATATTGCATAAGTGTGCAATTTTTTTTCAAGCTCGTGATTCATTATTTGCAACTAAAAAACCCTTTTCGGAAGCCGTCAAGGGAAAGGCCCTTGTGATGGCGAAATTGGTGTTGTAAAAAGGACTGCCCTGACATCAGCTAAGAACAAACAGGCCGTTGTAGATAAGGAGCAGGACATTTACGTGCACACTAAAGATACCTTGGCCATCCCACGATAAGACGACAACTCAACAACATAATTTTGTGTTATCGTTGAGGAATGGACAATTCCCAGAGAAAGGAAAGCAATCAGTGTTTCGAAAGGGACAGTTTCATCGGTAAGGAAACTTTCATTGCCCGATTAAGAGGGCGAAGCTGCTTCTGCACATCATGCGTTGGAGTATTAAGAACACATCCAAAACACTTCCCTGGCAGCTGGGAGAAGTTTCTTCTATCTTCGCAGTTTGGTGGAAGCGATGGTTAAAATTTATGAGATTTGTTGACTCGAGTCAGACTCGCACATTTTCATGCGATATGACCTGGAATTCAGATATATGACCCGAGACTTAATTTGGACTTGGAAGTCATTGACTTGAGACTTGACTTGACTTGCCAGTTTGTGACTTGCCAACAAGTCTGGTGATTCGAAACGTACTCAAAACGAGTTGATGTAACCAGCTGCACCGGATTCAACAATGATTAAGTACTTATTATGATTGGGTAGCGTTGTAGTGGGGCAGAACCCGCCTCAACATCCCCCTCAAAATTACCGCAGACAAACCACAACAATCAGGGCGATTAGCGAAACCTGATGACTTGGGACTTGACTTGACTTGCCAGTTTGGAACTTGCCAAAAATCAGTCATTGATCTTGCTCAGTATGTATTCCGGTATATCATGATACACGTGCCACAATACGGTGCACGAAACACAATATCCTTATCGCAGTACGATATTTAACGCAGTAAATGATCAACACGAACCACTTCTGCCTGTGTACTGATAATGTAGCGAAACATAACAACTGGTATGTTTTCTCCCGTATATATGTAGCAATGGTTACACAATTTGTTTTCAACAACATTTCAACAACCAAGCACAGATTGGACCACGTGGGAGTGACGGTGTGACGTCTGCTGTTATGTTGACCTGTCCACGTGGCCAGCGGTTCGCTCCCATTCGCCAATTCATTGGTATAAGTTGTACGATTGCTTCCTAACTGGTTTATTAATTCCAATGACCAATATTTATGTCTAACTCCGAATAAAACCATTACTGCAAATTAAACAATATTAGTTTTCTTTCGTTTGTTTCATTTTGAACCCCGTTTCACGTACTCAAATTTCATCCTGGTATTTATAAAGCGAACAGTAGCGACGCATAGCGAAATGCCAGGAACTAGTCGACGATTTCTGAAGATGTTTTAACAGTGTATCGTCAGTAAGCAAATTATGTTTGTGAACTACAATTACAATATTAAATGCTAGCGCACTGAAATAATATTTCTACTAAATGACCATAGTTTGACCTGGCTCATACGAGTATGGAGCCAATCAGCGACTGGCCGTGATGGAGTATCGTCTACTCAATCATGATATTGTCGCTGCATACGCGAAACCTCGTTGTCTACGCTACGCCCGCTGCAAGCATTAAAACGACGACGACTAAAGGAAATAATTATACTCAAAGCAGCTGGAGTAATATATCCTAGTGTGGTATTTGGAGGCAATGTTTCCTGTATTTTGAAGGGAGTGGACCCCAATTAAGCTTAAATGTTCAATATTTCCACTTCATCATTCTTTATAAATAAGCGTGTGATTTATTGGTTGTCCTGTCATTCTACCCGACGTGGCTGTATCGCGATACGTCTATTTTCCGGATTTTCCTTCACGTAGATCATTGTCCACCGAGATTAAAGAACTTGATCTGGCCCTAGTGTGAAATTAGAGTTTTCCTTCTCCTACACCAACCGCCTGCCAAGGCTGATGAGTTTGGTCTACCCTGTTTCGAAATCGGCGTTGTCCATTTCCTAGATACCTTGCATGTTAGCCTGGAGCCGTAGGGTGCATGATTACCGGGTGTACCACGAGGAGGTGAAACAGAGATAGCTTGCGGCAGCAACTGAAAGCGAGAACATGAAGCGAACGCACTACAAACTACTCACCACATTACAGCACCAGGCGCGCCACACAGTCATGTATGTTCACACATCACACACCTAAAGAAGGCCACATGTAAAAAAAATTATTATGCATTTCGTGTTTTTCAGGCCAACACGGCGAAACATGCAGCAGTAGAAGTGACTGTATGTATGGAATGCAGTGTCTGAACAGTAGATGCGCCTGTGGTGACGACAAGATTTACTTCATATCAACTTTCTTTGGTGTATCATACGGAAGGTGCATGTCCAAAACAAGTTAGTTGACTTCCACTAATAAATACGGATGGATGATGATGTGCCGTACATTAATGCAGAAATATAGATAGAATAGTTTTAAATGGTTAATACCTTCGGATTAGTATGTACGTGCGTGCAGCGTTCTTGTGAATAGCGCCAGAAACCTCCTCTCCAGGCCATGTGTGTATGTTAGTGTTAAGTCTGTAGGAAATATATCAACATTTCGCTTTAAAATAAAATCCCACCTGTTTAAACTTGCTTATCCTCCACAGCTCCCCATCGTACCAATCCAACTGTTTACAATTGGAACTCCTTAACACCTTTTGTTTTGGTGCTGCCGAGCCTGGGTTTCCCGAGGATTTTAGCGCAATAGAAGCATTTTATATTATTATTATTATATGTAAAGCCTTGCCCTCTGGAATTAGCTTAATACAATGGTATTTCAAATGGAATATGGGAGACCGGGGCTAGTTGTATCACGGGTATGTTGTAACTGACGTATGACAGACAACACTACTAAAGCAAATTATCTCTGAATGCCAATCGTGTCAAGCTTTCAAAACTGTATTTTGTTTCTTTATAAAACAAACAATATGGCTGATAACAGATAACACGCCAAAGTAATATTGGCATGCAGTTAGTAAATTGTGTATTGTCAACATTCTTGACTATTGGGATGATGTTTTCAATGCGTGGTATCATTTCAATTTATATTTGTTGAAACATTTGTCATATCTGCATTGCAGTAACCCCGAAAAAGAAGAACGAGATATGTGATATCGGTGAACATGCCTGCTTTTTCAACAACTTGACTTGCACCATTTGTCCGGAATCACCAGGCATCTACAAATGTCTCTCGTGTAAGCATTAAACAAGTTTATTTTCGAGTTACCTGCTTTGTTTTCGTGGACGATTGTCGTGATATTAATAAGCTTTAAAAGTCACCTGTCGTCATCAAAAGAACGGGTTACGTGTCATACTATTACTACGGCCCGTAGGGTGTCACCATGTCAACACACACCGTCAAAACCACCGTGGAATGATGTGAGCCCTTCGTTTTGCACGTGACATGTAACTCGATCTCCCACCATGCGCCTTCACTAATCACTCCAATTGGACATGATCATATCCCTATTAGAACACACAACACGTTCGTGTGATTGCTCGAATACATATTGCTACCATGTGAACGCATGTTGGCATACGTAGGAATGCAGTACGCAATACTCCGAGTATTGCTAGTATATTTGTGGAAACCTGACATACATTATTTAGAATGCAATATTTAATTGTATATCAAATAAGATGGTGTAATACGTCTCTGACTTGCTGTTGTATATATTACTTGTTTTTAAGCAGCATCCTTTGGAGCATACGTTCTATGTAATTCATTTTCCACAAACTTTCAAACTGGATGACACGACGCTGTTGTATCAATAAAATGACACACCTGGTTCAACTAACGGTTCACATTCAATTAATTGGGTTTTCATCCAGTACCGAAGACTGATTATAGTCAACACTATGCCGTAGCCAGCTCCCGAAGACTAAGATACCATCTAGTTACGAATACAGTTCTGCAACGTGCAACCGAGACTTATCGAGTCGTCAAGCTCATTTAAATACGTAGATTTACGAACAATTTATTCGATTTCCAACTTGTAGAACGACATAACATGAAACGGAAAATCCAACCGTATAAGTTGTCACTTATTTTTTTGTATATTGACGTATAAGTGGTCTATTATTTTTCGTATTGATCAAAACCGTTCATAACACATTGTAGTAATTCTTGTTTCAGACAACTTCACAAGTAGGACGCCGACTATCACCAAAACCACCACCGCCAACTTCACCACCGCCACTACTCCGGACTACTCGGGTAAGTTGTTTAATTGTGGCTTATAAAAGATGATTAATTGTTCGAACACTGCGTATCTTCAACAACCGTCACTGACCCATAAGCCCCATCTCATTTGATAAAATTCCAATCACGCGTGGGTTTGTAAAAATCGGGCCATTGTTTGGTGACATATTTTATAAGTGGTCTATTATTTTTCGTATTGATCATAACCGTTCATAACACATTGTTGTAATTCTTGTTTCAGACAACTACACCAACGCCACTACTCCGTGGGACAATTGAAATGCAACGTTAAATAATTTTGCTAATTACCCGTAATTACCTCAATCTATTCAATAACATTAACAGTGAAACTTCTTAAAATTAAATTTAATTGAGCCAATCATTATTTTCTAGTTTAGTAAACATCTACTTTAGGAGGTAAACATCGCCAATCACACCAATGGTTTATAAAATATGATTAATTGTTCGAACACTCACTGCGTGTCTTCAATAACCGTCACTGACGTAAGCCCACGTCATTTCATAAAATGCATCACGCGTGGGTTTATAAAAATCGGGCCATTGTTTGGTGACATATTGTACTTACGTGCATGAAAAACATTGTCCTGATAGTGACATAGTGCATCTTGCATTACCCGTAATTGAATATGCGTTCTGTTTCAGGCGCCAATCAAGTGTCGATGATCGCGTTGGCTGTTGGCTGTCTGTTTGTGTTCGCAACTCTCGTTGTTACGTTGTACTGAGCAGACGCAGTGGTACGACAAAAGCCGATGACAGCTGAGTATAGTCGGGGAGACACAAACGCAGACAAAGACGGACAAAGACGAAGAGAGAAGAACGTAAAGAAGACGGACTCAAGTTGCCGAGTCTCTATCACTGTATTTTGCTTCGTTTTTACTAACAAAGTAGGTTAATATCTGAATAATTTATATAATAATATTGCACTAAATAGTTGCATGGCAATTGTATGTAAGGGTGGCGGTACCACATTAATTATTCATCGTTCTTTCGCACTTATTGCGCACTAATATTTACCGTTTAAATGTTGACCGATGTCTCTACAACGGCATTTAGTAGGACATGAAGGACTATTAACTAGAACTTACAGACTGACGACAAGCCTTGCAGCTAGTATTGCTTTGAAACGAAATGTATCATCAATGTGGCCTCAAACAGTGGGCACTTGTGTTGCATTACATCATGCATGGTGGACATGTCGCACTACTATACTTCATAATATTATACATTATTTTATCTGCTGGTCACAAATTGACTATTTAGCTGCAGTTTTCATGTGCTTCGATTACAGTACAGCTTTATTCTGCATTGCTTAAGATATAATTATATTTGAAGCCATATACGTTTGTATTAGTATGTACTTATTCTAATAGTTTGGTTACCAATTTTGTTACGTCATTTCCAAGTAATATCCGTAACAACCAAATATACACGTCTTGGTAGACCAGTATACCTGGTCGATACGCTATGCTAACATGTTAATCTGAATTATCTACCATTATCTGAATAAGGGTTGCGCCAATTGTTGCGATTATCTCTGCGTATACGATAGCACATGATGCAATCAGTTTAGTTTCACTTGATGTATTTGCAAATATGTGCTTATTAAACTAATTTTTGCCTTTATAAATGTGTTAATTTACTGGTTTTATCAAAGCATATAACGAGCGTACAAGGATGAAAATCCTACAATGCCGCCATTGATTCCATCCTTGCAGCCTTCCCAGCGAATGACAAGGTTTAACGAAACTTAAATGTTCATGAATGGAAAATGCAGATCTGTGGGATGGTGTCATTGAACAACATTAGGTAGGAAACGTTAAAGACAAAATAATGCTATTACTGAACAAATGTGCAGAGCAAAAGCTGCTTACCACGAGCACCACCTTTCGCGTGAAAGGTAAGTTCAAAACATCTTCGATGCACCCCAGATAAAAACCCTGGTATCTGGTTGACATAATTACATGTCAGCATGATCGTGCAAATGTCCTCATCACCAGAACAATGTTACCGCCTGCTGCACTAACCAGATATTAATTCGTGGCAAACTACGCCAAAATCGCACCAAAGCGTCGGAAGCAACATGCTACCAGCTCAATCATACAGATATCAGCCGTCAGTTTGAGCAGAACCTCAAAGCTGGTTTGATGACAATAATGCAAAAATCAAACAACTGATAAATAACACGCGCGCTGCTTTTTTGGATTGGCTAAACAACAGAAACTGCCACATTCCCAAAGCAAAATAAAACGTGTACAGTCTAAGTACAAAGGAAAAATCGCGACATCAACAACCAGTGGTGGATAACAGAAGCAGCTGAACTGCAGAACTTGGCAGACAACAACACGTGTTTGTTTGGCACTGCCACATGAGGGCCGATTGCTATAACTCGTGATACCGACCTCAGTCCTGCATGATTTATCTCTCGGGTCTTGCTGAATACATTAGCATCCACATTTTGTCGTGACACGGAGTGTTAACAAAAACAAAGATAATAAGTAGTAATGCGCTCGTGAGTGCAAGGATCGGAGTGTCATGTGCTGCCACCACGCGGTTAAATTTATAAAGTCCCTCATTAACCATCCCAAAACTCCCCGACAGTGGCGCCACTCGGCATATCGCCACTGCCACTGTCACCCCCACCCCCACTCACCCTGTAGTAGCAGGTCGTTGACATAGCGGTGGGCTACACAACATTCGGCACAACAGCAGACATTAACCGTGGCCTCATCCCTCACGTGTAGCGTATCCACACCCCCAACAGTGGCGCCGCCGAGCATCTCAGTACTGCCACAACTTCATTATCAATTCAAAATGGACAGTTTGGAGTGGCATGCTGGCTGGGCAACGCGATTGTCTTTACGGCTTGTTACGCCATTCCAACTATGCATTTATGTCACATGATTTATCTCTCGGGTCTTGCTGAATAAATCAGCATCCACATTTTGTCGTGACACAGAGTGTTAGCAAAAACAAAGATAACAAGTAGTAATGCAGTCGTGAGTGCAAGGACCGGAATGTCATGTGCTGCCACCACGCGGTTAAATTTACAAAGTCCCTCATTAACCATCCCCAAACTCCCCGACAGTGGCGCCACTCGGCATATCGCCACTGCCACTGTCACCCCCACCCCCACCCACCCTGTAGTAGCAGGTCGTTGACATAGCGGTGGGCTACACAACATTCGGCACAACAGCAGAAATTAACCGTGGCTTGATCCCTCATGTGTAGCGTATCCACACCCCCAACAGTGGCGCCACCCAGCATCTCAGTACTGCCACAACTTCACTTCAAAATGGACAGTTCGGAGTGGCATGTTCCAGGGCAACGCGATTGTCATTTACGACTTGTTACGTCATTCCAACTGTGCATTTGTGTATAGGTAACATAGTTTCAATCAAAACGAACATTATTTTGCTCCTATGCATATTTCAAAGCAAACACTGTCCACAATTGTATGCAATTGAAATTGAAAGATTTATTGACACAAGATTAGGAATTTGCCAAATGGAATGACCATGTGCAGAATCTGCACCCATGAATCAAACTTACGTAATCGCTATGCTTTTTAGTATCGTACCATAACTTTTCGTAAGTGGAATTTGTTGTAAGCAAATAGTCGATTTTTCGTAAGCTACCATAGCAAATTCAGCGTCAAACTGAACCGTTCACCTGTGTCATCTGACCATGTTGGGGGATGTCACAATAGAGCAGTTCAAGATAGATCGCGGGAACGCATATCTCGTCACCGTTGAGTCGGTGTTCTCCTATAGGCATGTGACCCTCGTGTTGTTATACTAATAGACCAGTTGCACATTCACACTTCGCGCCACGAAGCATCCAATCAGGACCAAGTGTATTGTTGTATAATTATCCTCATAGATGATATGCACACAAAAGCAAGTTGCGGATTTGACGGCATTTCTTCACAGCTTCTAAAGTTAATTAAACCTGTTTTGACAAAATCTTTAACTTTAATCACAAACCAAATATTAACAACGGGTATCTTCCCCGACAAACTCAAAATTGCTAAAGTAATACCAATTTATAAAAAAGGGGAAGAAACCCTATTCTGCAACTACAGGCCAATATCAATCTTACCTGCAATTTCAAAAGTAATCGAAACAATTATTTACGACCAGCTAGATTCTTTCTTAAAAAGACACAAACTAATGTACGATAGTCAGAATGGATTTAGAAAGGAACATTCTACAGAATTTGCCGCACTTGAATTAATTGATAGGATATTGACACGTATGGATAATAAGGAAATACCAATAAATATTTACTTGGACCTGTCAAAAGCATTTGACACTTTGGATCACTCAATATTAATGGATAAGCTAGAGTTTTATGGCGTAAAAGGAGTAGCTTTAGACATATTCAAAAACTATTTAGCAAATAGAAAACAGTACGTAGAATTTGAAGATGCCCAATCAGATATGCTTAATATCTCCACAGGCGTACCTCAAGGATCAATTCTAGGCCCTTTGTTATTTATAATTTACATAAATGACTTTGCCCAATCTAGTCAGAAATTCAACTTTATTATGTACGCCGATGACACGACACTTTCAAGTACCCTAGATTCTTCCGCACAATATAGCAAAAATGAAAATGTAGAATTCATAATCAACACAGAACTGGACAAAATTAACGAGTGGCTTAAATTAAACAAATTATCCTTAAATGTAAATAAATCTAAATATATGATTTTCAAAACGGCTAGAAGAAATAATATGATAAATCCACTAAATATAAAAATAGATAATACATATATCGATAGAGTAGATGAGTTCAATTTCCTAGGGATAAGTTTTAATGAACAATTAAACTGGCAAAGCCACATCAACAAAATTTCAAATAGGTGCTCCAGAATTATAGGTATCCTAAATAAACTTAAACGATTGTTACCTCTTAATATAAAGATTATGTTGTATAACACTTTGATATTGTCACATCTAAACTATGGCTTAACGGCCTGGGGCTATAGATGTGATAGACTAAAAAAACTTCAAAAGAAAGCCGTCCGAATTATATGTTTAAGTAAATATAATGCTCATACCGATCCACTGTTCAAAAGTCTTAATTTACTAAAAGTAGAGCATATTTTAAAATTGCAGGAACTAAAATTATATCATAAATTTTCAAACAATAAACTACCTGTCTACCTGCAAAACTTACCACTTAATCAAAACAATAGTGTTCACAACTTTAATACACGTGGTCAATATAATATACATACGATCAGGGTACACCACGAGTTTGCTAAACGAAGTCTCAGGTACAGTTTGCCACATACTATAAATAATGCACCTGATTTATTAAAAGACAAGGTCACCACTCACAGTTTACATGGTTTCTCAAATTATATCAAACTTTATTATCTGAATACATATATTGAACAATGTGCAATCCAAAATTGTTATATATGTCAACATGACTGACTATGTCTCCGTTCCTACTTGGTTAAAATCACTATGTATATCCGATTGTACGAATATAATTGGCATTTGTAATATACAGACATATCTATATTAATTTTTTTCACTCAGTAATTATGCATTAATATCTATAGGGATGTTTTCTTTTTATAATTTAAAAACGGGTGAAATTAATCGACAGGGTGGCTCCTACGACAGCGATTATTTTTTAGTCTTAGTAGGAGTCTCCCGTCCCTTATATGACATTATCTTTTATTTTTCAGACCGTACTCTATACTCTTACTACTTCGTTTTATCATGTCGACATATATGTAACATATTGTATGGTTTTTGTGTTGAATACTCTGTTTTGTTGTCTTTGGGACGAATAAATATTTCCTGTTTCCTGTTTCCTGTTTCCTGTTTCCTGTTCCTCACCGGATTTGCTGCATTTGGTTTTATAAATCGAAGTTCTAACGTCCAGCGCAGTTCAAAAGATGCTAAGAACGCGAAGTCATTCAAAGCCAACAAGTGTTTTTAAGATGTTCATGTTCAGAAGACGCAAGTGTGTAGATGGCTTCGCGGTGAGTCAATCGTAAGGGCACACGCTCTTGCATCCTTGCGGAAAATCCACTATACAGTTTTCGTGGGCCTGGAAGACTGCAGCAAGATAGCTGGAGCAAACTGCGAATGTGTTGCTGGGTAAGTCGCCTGGACTGTTTTTTTTAAACTATGTATGTTCATTGTCATAGTGTGTGTTGGTATAAGTGACTTTAACCGTGTGCATGAGTGTGACAGTGCGCATAAGTGTGACACAATATGCGTGGATTTTCCAGATTAAAGGAATCAGGATGTACAGGGCCTGACACTAAACATGTACCTGTAAACTGTACATAATTTTCATGCTGATTTCATATAATTGTTTTCTCTTAATACATATATGTGCATATCATGTCTTTACTAGAAGGCACAGGACAAACAAATCCCCCTTTCTCATGCAATAAAATATTTGGGATACTGTAAAGAAAGCTTGCATCAAGCAGAAATGTCTACGAAATATATTCAGTGGTGGTTCAGTGTATATATATGAACATGTTGTGTGAATAACCATGATGTCATGGCTTCAGATGTGACATGTATACATATCATAAGCAAATTGTATCCTGTGTACATTTAACAAATTTAGCCATGAAATGTATACGCCATGGTCTAATCATGAAATGTACACATCACCGGTTTTACTGTCAATTTACCAGAAATGAAGTTTCAGACTGACAGATTACAAGTTTACTTCAGTACCACTTTATACTCAAGCTCAGAATACACTGTGAACAATTACGTACCTTAAACATTACTCCTGTGCAAATAATCAGAACATGCGTTTAAATCTGAAAACAATCATTGTAAGTTTTTAACAGCGATGCATCCATTTTGTCTATTTCTACACACTTTCGCTAATGAAAATAGTCCATTCCTCTAACCCCAGATATAATTTCCTTAAAATCTGACATCACAGTTCTAAATTTACAAATATTATAATCCCATTAAGATTATTATAAAAAGTGTCATCGTTGCTAGGTCTGCTATGCAATCACTATATAAGTATATGTTACAAACAATATTTACAATCAGTTCTTTGAGTAACCAGTACAATGTAGATATGTAAATGCATGTACATGTAAAAACAAACGTTGAGGATTTCTCTAGGCAAGGCACAATTCAAATTATCCTGTTAATAATTGATTTTAATAATATCAAACATTAAGAACACCATGATCATAGGGCAGCAGCACTAGAATGCAAATGAAATATTGGTATTATTGGTAATCTGGCATAAACAACAAGTATGCATCACTTGTTGGTGTCCAATATAGGCTGCCATCACACTGACTGTTTTCATACTTCACACTTTAGCCATAGCATGTACACATTTCACAAGTAGGCAGTGACAGGTACACATGTCACAAGTAGGCAGTGACAGGTACACATGTCACAAGTAGGCAGTGACAGGTACACATGTCACAAGTAGGCAGTGATAGGTACACATGTCACACTTATCCACATTTACACAACATATATAAACTAACTCAAAATGAATATATTGTTATAATCAGCCTTTGTTTCTGGCAGAAAAGGTGCATCGTGCAACCACGTGACAGCTGATTTGTTTGCTATATAACACTGCCTCTAGTGTCTTTATAATTGCCGCTTGGTCCCTGATTGTCTGATTCAACATGACAATTTCGACGCTGGCTTCTGTCTCGTCTGTCTGGCATCCATTTTCAGCAGTCCTAGTTACAAACAGGGGAGGCCTTCCGTAGCTGCAGTCCTGACCTGGCATGAAAGCTTCACTGCAAGCAGGTGATGGTGGTAGCATGCTATCCTTAACTGAAAGAGATAAAAATGAGACGTTTCCGGCATATGTACGACCTGTAAAAAACAAGCTCCAAGGTGGCATAGTTACACAGACAACTCAACATGCACTAGAGCAGTGGCATTAGAGCAGTGGCAATGTCAGTTACTGACCTGTAATTGTGACATATATGATATAACATGATAGTATGTCACATGCTGATGGAATACAGTGCCTTCCATATATTTTCTTCAATTACATGTCATAGTTTTTGTACGCAGAAAAAAATAAATGATTGAATTGACACACGCACGCACTCTACAAAATAGTATAAGCTACATTTATAAATCAAAACTGTTCTTACACGATTGTTCCAAATTTACAACAGTTACATCAACACCGATGTATGGAACGGTAATGCTACTGGCTGGACGGTTGCTTTCATCATCAAGAACGTTAGCAAGGTCACCGCTCGTCCAGTACTGGTTGGTACTTGTCCTAGTTTTCCTCGAGCTTGTCGTTGTTTATACACCATATTAAATGAGGGTACATAGTCAATGGGGCTGGAATCGTTGACTGCAGGTCTTGACAGAAAGTGACGACTGCAAACTTTTCTATTCCGCCTCGACACAAACCCTAGCCGTCGAATCGCTTCAATCCACAGCGATCGGCGATGCTTCGACGTCTTGCTTTGTCTCATTGGTAAGTTAAACAAATGACATATTCTGTCCAGTTTCTTTAGCCTTCATCCTATGACTGTTACAGTTAATTACACTGCAGTAATTATTCTCTCCCATCTTTGAAAGGATCGTTTTGATAAGAATGCAACGGACTGCTGTAAGCGAGCGGAATCTCCTTAATTCAGGTGACAATTGTAAACATCTCCACTGCCCATGTCCGGGCTGGAATGTGCAACTCGTCCATTGAACCTCGTCCTTGGAACTCTGATCATGTAGCAACACGGATTACTCCAACTGGAGATGATCGAATACACCAAGTGTGCGTGTGGTTGCTCGAACACCTATCGTTACCGTGCGCTTGCCTACAGTTGAATACTGTTGGCATGTCATCGAGTCATTGGCGGTTGTCTCGGTTTCGAGTATTACATTAACATCGCAAAATCTTTCAACGTTTTCTCGCACAAGCTCTTTCATGGGATAGTTGGCCAGTACAAGTCGGCAATTTTCTTCCGCAGTATCGGCATGTGAACTATGGCTGTTGATTTGTTCGATTTGCAAGCGCGAGCTCACGTCCATGACGGAGTTGTCGTTTGATTTCGGCATCAGTTGCTCTTTTGGATTCAGCTTTTGCGGCTCCTTTTTTGACCGTCGTACGCCATGCACTGGTGCGCCATATACTACCATTGCCTCTCCTTTATATCGGCGGCGTGGATGTGTTGGCATGTGCAATACTGCAATACGCACTACGCAGTACTCCGAGTTTTGCCAGTATATTTGTGGAAGCCAAGCACACATTATTTAGAATGCAATATTGAATTGCATATCAAATAAGGTGACTTGCCATTGTATTTTTGAGCAGGGTCCTTTGGAGCTTACGCATTGCGTAATTCGCTATCCACAAAGAAAACTTTCAAATTGGACGATACGGCGCTGTAGGATTTCGTTCGGATTTCATTATATCGCTCGGCAAACCAGCAGCAGGCTAATTATAACCAATAATATACCGTGTCGAGTAAAACTAATGTTTCCAACGGACTCACGTTGTCGAGTCTCTGTTACTGTGTTAGGCTTAATTGTTATCAATAATGTATGCTAATATTTGAATAGTTTATATAATAATATCGCATATAAATAGTTGCATGGCAACTGTTTGCAGTGATGGCGCTACACGTTAACTATCCATGGTTCTATCACACGTTATGGACACTGTAGGTAAATATTCGTTAAACGTTCTCGGTATAGCAGGTTTACGATGTTCCATAAACACAAAGCCACCGCCTTCAGTATCACAGGACTGCGATATCATTTGTCCGTTTTACTCAAAATCATGTCAACATTCCAAACATAATATGACACATAAATATCTATCAGGACAAGGTAGATAGATAGTCCACGTAGTTACTGTATCAACTTATCGTAATATTTATCATTAAGTAAACATTTACTGTCAAGTTACTACTCTTTCCCGTTCACTAATATTTAACGCTTAAATGTTGACCCGAACCTCTACAGCGGCATTTAGTAGGACATGAAGTGTTATTATCTAGAGATTACAGACTGGTGCTATGCTTTGTAGCTAGTATTGCATTACAACGAAATGTAATATCACTGTGGCCTCAAACAGTGGACACTTGTGTTGCAATATACCCTGCATGTTTGACATGTTGCACTACTCTCCTTCATTATATTAAACATTATTTTACCTGATGGTCACAATTTCACTAGTTAGTTGCAGTTTTCACTTGCTTTTTACAGTACAGCTTTATTTCGCGTTGGTTATCACATAATTACATTTGAAGCCATATCAGTTTGTAATTGTACGAACTAATTCTAGTAATAATTTCCATACCAAACAAATATACACGTCTTGGCAGACCAGTATTTATTGACGATACACTGTGCTAATTTATTAGTATTAATTATCTACCAATTATCTACCAATTAATTATTATTTACCAATTAAGGGTTGCGCCGATTGTTGCGATTAGCTACGACAATGTTGTTGCACTTGAAGCAGAAAAAACAATTGGATATGAAACCAAACACCATCAAAGCTGGTTTGATGACAATGATGCAGAAATCAAACACCTGATCAACAACAATCGGATTGGCAAAAAAATAGAAACTCCCAACTTCGGAAAGCAAAATATCAAAGTATGCGCGCTTACGAACAGTGAAAAATCGTGACATCAACAATCAATGGTGGGTAGCAGAAGCAGCTGAAATACAGGAATACGCAGACAACAACGCCTGTTTATTTGTGCAACCACTAGAGCTATATGTGGACGCATGCGCAGATAAACCGCACCTCTCCACTCCACAGACGGCTCGGCTCCACTCTTGTCCTGGACAAGGAAGGCATTCTCAATTTTTAGCAAGAACACTTCTCTAAGTTATTAAATTGTGAATATCGAGTCGAATTGGAAACAATTGACAATGCTCTTCAAACACTGGTCAGGACAGAGCTCGATCACCAGCCACTTCTCGAAGACGTGCGAAAAGCCATCAAACAGATGAAGAACAACAAAGCCTACCCAAACAACAACAACCACTATCTGAGAGCGTCAACCAACTACAACCACTAAATGAGAGCGTCAACCAACAACAACCACTATCTGAGAGCGTCAACCGACTACAACCACTATCTGAAAGCGTCAACCAACTACAACCACTATCTGAGAGCGTCAATCAACTACCACCCCTATCTGAGAGCGTCAACTAACTAAAACCACTATATGAGAACGTCAACCAACTACAACCACTATATGAGAGCGTTTTATCCGAAGCACAATGTTGTTTTATTATCTGCTCGTCAAGTGCAGGGAAACTCTCGGGAACAATGGTGTGACCTCTATTTTGCTTTGATTGGTCTGACCGAAGCGTTTGATTCAGCGACCAGATAATCTTTGTTGGACTGCCTTACCCTCGGATGTCCTCCAAAATGTGTGTTAGTTACTTGACAACTACACGAGAACATGAAAGAGTTGGTACTGCATGATGCCGATCAATTGGAACCCTTTAGCATCAACACTGGTGTGCCGCTGGGCTGTATAATTGCGCCCACACTCTTTTCTATATTTCTGGCTGACTTCCTGTCACAAGCGAAAATCGATCTAGCCAAGGGAGTGGATATCATATATTGTACCGATGGTTGAAACTAAGCCGCCCCAGGGCCAAATCGAATTATATATATATATATATATATATATATATATATATATATATATATATATATATATATATATATATATATATATATATATATATATAATAATAAAAATAATAATAAAACTTTATTTTGACACCATCAAATCCGGAGCTACAGCCCCGTTCACGGGTGTGTACAGACATCAGTTCACACGATACAAACTTGTATGTAGATAATGATAATAATAATAATACATGCGCTGTATAAAATGTTAAAAAATATGCAGAATGGTCGCGTGTGTAAATTATTTTAAGAAAAAGTATACTGATAACATGGCATTTGTATATAAAAGTTAAATCTCAAATAGGAAATAAAACGCTAATATCATCAATAGTACAGAACATAAATAGGATTGATAATATGTAATAAGATCATTAAAAATGCAACATCAAAGCGGTAAAACCCATTAACTGGAAAAAAGAAATGTCTTTAGTAGCTTCTTGAATTGCGGGTGGTTGCCGTTTCCACGTAGGTTGGCAGGCAGTTTATTCCACAGCGTGGGGCCAGCGCAGGCAAATGCTCGGCGGCCGAAACGTTCTAGGTTGACTCGTGGCACGTCGAGAAGTAGCCCGCCGGCAGAGCGCAGGCAGCGTCGTGGTGCGTGCTGGTGCAGCAGTGCAGCAAGGTACTCTGGTGTGCCTTCGTAGAGTGCCTTGTGCACAAGGACGAGTATCTTATACTCAATCCTTCTCTTAATGGGCAGCCAGTGTAGTTGCCGCAGTATTGTTGTCATGGACTGGCGATCACCCCTTCGAATCTGCATGACAATGCGAGCCGCTGACCGCTGGACCATTTCCAGATGGTGCAGGAGGCGATCGGTTATTAAAAATAGCATCGTGTTGCCATAGTCAAGCCGTGATGTTACTAATCCGTGAATCAGACTTTTGCAAACGCTGGTGGTGAGAGAGTCTCGAATCTTAGCAATTCGAGCTAGATGATAGTAAGCGCTGCGGTATATGTTCGACACTTGAGATGCCATCGACAGATGAGTGTCAATGGCAAATCCAAGATCTCGGATAACGGCGGATGTGTCAACGAACTGGCTACAGATGTTGATGCGGCTAAACGTAATAGGAGTTCGCAGAATTGGTGAACGGATAACTA
The DNA here is from genome assembly GCA_033239005.1 of Lamellibrachia satsuma. NCBI lineage: Eukaryota > Metazoa > Annelida > Polychaeta > Sabellida > Siboglinidae > Lamellibrachia > Lamellibrachia satsuma. The sequence goes on along the minus strand of BSQZ01000021.1, from coordinate 5,824,330 downwards.
TGGCTTCAGATTTGTTCTCATTCATGACGAGTCCGTTGTCACAGAGCCATGTTTTTACTTCCTGTATGCAGGCCTCCATGCGTGCGAGAGCTTGCATGTGGTCCGTTGTTGGGAAAGTGACGTACAATTGAGTGTCGTCGGCATACAGGTGGTGTTGCATGTTGTGCTGGTGTAATAGTTTCGCTAAAGGAACAATGTAGGCATTAAAAAGTATAGGTCCAAGAACCGACCCTTGCGGTACTCCTGTCGTAATGTTATTAACTTCCGACAAGCTACTCTTCACGAGTACTACATTTGTTCGATTATGCAGATACGATGTCAGCCAGGCATGTACGTCGCCACATAATCCGTAGCCACGCAATCGTCGCAGCAGTATGGTGTGGTTGATGGTGTCGAATGCCGCAGTGAGGTCTAGCAACACCAGAAGGACACCCCGGCGACTATCTATGGCCTGTGCCACGTCGTTATGGATACGCAAAAGCGCTGTCTCGGCACTATGATGTGGACGGTACGCACTTTGATATACTCCGTAAATACCGTTCTCGTCCGTGAAGTGTTGCAGTTGTTGCGCAACGAAACGCTCAGTTATCTTCGCCACAAACGTGATGTTAGAGATAGGGCGGTAGTTGGTGAGTATGTTGATGTCAGAGCCTCGCTTCTTTAGTATTGGTGTTATAACAGCGTGCTTCATTGGTGGAGGAACCACAGAAGACGATAGAGAGGCGTTGATGATACGGCCCAGGACCGGAGACAGAGAATCAATGTGACACTTCAGGAGCGATGTTGGGAGTGGGTCCAGTTCACACGACTTCACAGCAGATGCCAGCACTATCCGTTTCACGTCCGATGGCAACGCAGATTCAAAGAAATATAAAAGAGCAGTCACCTCTGACATCATGTCATCGCCTGGCTGCTGAGACCGGTTACGACACAGCGCATCCACTTTGTCTATATATATATATATATATATATATATATATATATATATATATATATATATATATATATATATATATGAATTACTATTATTTATTTTCAACTTTATCTATTATGCATGTTACACAATAGCTATCTTAGCATTTGGCATGTCATGTTATAAAATGTATACTTTATACGGTGTTCCTACAAATTTGTCTAAACGTTGCGACGATCCGCTAGCTCTGTTCATTGCTTGCTGTTCGTACTCTCTGAACCTGGTCAGTCAGTGCGCTGTAGATTGCTGTCAAACGGCAGTAGCGTTCTTTGATTTCTCAGCATCAACACATCGGTGGTCTCTTCTCTAAAGTGAACTAAAATCGCACGACCTGTTGGTTGTCAAAAGGCTGAGTGACACGAGATGGTCATCATGCTGATGCTGTTTCTGCGTCAGTAAAAGGGTACTCCGCCATTTTCTCCCTTCTCGATAAGATCATACGAGGAAACCAGTGTGATGGGCGAACTGTGGCACATGATCCTGGAACGAATAAATGCCACCAGCAAAATGCTCCAGAATCCAATGTTGGACACCAACAATGCTGTAGCTCTGCTGTCGTCACTACAACACTTTATTTCAACACTGCAACCGCAGTTTGACATCTTTGAACGCCGTGTTCAAGAGCTAACTGGCGTTGACGATTTTCAGAGAAAGAGAAGACTAGCAACTCACCACGATGACGGCTTCACAGACGATACTGACTTAAATGCTCGTGACAATTTCAAAGTCGATGTCATCATCGATTGCGATGTCAGGTAGCATCAAAGCATACGGTGAAGTATGTCGACTGTTCGGATTCTTAGCGTGATTGGAGGATATCGATGACAAAGAACTAAGGCGAGCTGCTGAACAGTTGGCAAACACCTACCAGAACAATCTGGAGGACTCACTGGTGGATGAAATCGTGCAGTGTGTAGCTTTGTTGGACACCCCGGTCATGAAATAAGCGTGTGACGCCGACAAGAAAGCCGGTAAGGAACTCAATATATATCGCCTGCTCGTAAAGCAGGATTTGGCGCCACACATTTCCGAATGTTGACAACGCACTACGACTCTACCTCTGCCTGATGATATTGCACGGGAGAACGCACATTGTCGCTGAAACGGATCAAGTTGCGCTCAAAAATGGGGCAGAAAAGGATGAACTTCCTATCACTGATGTCAACAGAGTGCGATATTCTGAGGAAAGTTGACATTTCCTCAACAGCAGATGACTTTTCGCTGAGAAAATCACGAAAGGTGGTACTTTGGATGTCGATTTTGCTGACCAGCTAGGCTTTGGGGAGTATGTATGTGGACCCATGTTTGGTATATGTGTTCCACTGTACGACGTCATGACTGCATGGCTTTTCTCCAACGTTGGCGTTGGCTTCGTCTTCCGAAATTGCCGCTCCGAAATGATGCTGACATCAGAGCCTGTGTATAATTTGAACTTGATCGAAAAGTTCCCAACGCGTAGTTTCTTTATGATTCCATATTGGTTTGGTCTCGTCATCACCTCTGATTTTCAAGCCAACAAACATCTCGTTTGCATTGCTTGTAGCTTCATTGTGCGACACGTAATGATCTTTCCCCTTCTTTGGCTTGCTTCTGCATACACGAACAAAATGTCCCATTTTCCCACATTTGTTACATGCTTTCCCACAAGCTAGACAAGCCCGAGATGTATGTACTGTATCGCAACTACCACATTGTTTCGCGGAACTCTTCGGTTTCATCGGATTTTGGGAAGTTTTCTTTTGTTGGTGTCTCCACCTGGCGTTGCAGTAATTGACATGTGCATCTCTGTCAACTGTTGCTGCTAGCGACTGTATCTGCCGCTCACTCGCCTCCGCGACTTGACGTATCTGTATTGTCTTGTCGAGTGTTAGGTCATCCTCAAGTAACAGCCGTCCCCGCACTATCTGTTTGGTGATGCCCAAAACAAGGCGATCGCGTATCATGCTGTCCCTTAGATTGTCAAACTGGCAGGTCTGTGCTTTAATGTTCAAGTCCGTTACGAATTGTTCAATCGATCCCCCTGGTAATTGGTTTCGTCTGTGGAAAACGTATCTTTCGTACGTCTCGTTTGTTTTTGGGTTGCAGTGTGAACTAAACGTCCCAACCACAACGTCATAGTTGCCTTTCTCCTCTGCGTTTAGTGCGAAAGTGTTAAATACTTCGATGGCTTGCATTCTCGCAATGTGTAAAAACAACGCTACTTTCTTGCAGTCATGCACAGTTCAAGTTCTTGCTTAAACTTTCACCAGTTTTCTGTTTCCTGGTAGGACAAGTTCATCTGGCTGTCGGATAGATTCAAAGTTAATCAAATTTGCAACTTTACAGACCTTTATTGTGTTCATTGTAATGTTATTTGTTGTTCTTGCGACATATCATCGAACGGTGACAATATGTCGTCTCGCAGCTATTGCACGTAGTCCTGACACACCGTCGACGTCGGCCATGACAGCATGCTCGATTCATAGCGAACTCTCAAGTCAACATCGTCCCACTTAGCTGCACTTAGCTGGAGTTCCACTGTTGAGTGTGTGTCGACTCCATAGTTCAGACGCTATGTAATGTTTTATGGCATGATTAATGTTGATGGAACAACAATATATCCAAGTGTATACTGTTTAATATGCGAACATCAGCATACCACGTTTACATATACGTCCGAGAACCAACGGCAACCGTTGCAGGACATCCGTGCCGCAAAGGCATTAACTGTGATATAACTAACCAACACATCCGTATCGCAAAGGCACTGACTGTTATATAACTAATAAGCACAGTTACAATCCAAATTATGACAAATGAGCGCGCGCTTTGATGCGGTTGAAATTGTCCATGATACCGACCTCCGTCATGCAGATATCTCTCTCCGTAAAATTTACTTTCGTACTTGCTGAATAAATCAACGACATGTTTTGTCGCGAAATGCAGTGTTAACAGAAACAAAGATAACAAGTAGAAATCCCAGTTGGGTATTTGCGTATACATAGCATAGTTTCAACGGCTGTTGTTGCGGGGATGTTGTTAGTAGCGAGCCTGGGTCGTACGGCTGTAGTTGCGGGGATGTTGCTAGTAGCGAGCCTGGGTCGTACGGCTGTTGTTGCGGGGATGTTGCTAGTAGCGAGTATGGGTCGTACGGCTGTTGTTGCGGGGATGTTGCTAGCAGCGAGCCTGGGTCGTACGGCTGTTGTTGCGGGGATGTTGCTAGCAGCGAGCCTTGGTCGTACGGCTGTTGTTGCGGGGATGTTGCTAGTAGCGAGCCTGGGTCGTATGGCTGTAGTTGAGGGGATGTTGCTAGCAGCGAGCCTTGGTCGAACGGCTGTTGTTGCGGGGATGTTGCTAGCAGCGAGCCTGGGTCGTACGGCTGTTGTTGCGGGGATGTTGCTAGTAGCGAGCCTGGGTCGTACGGCTGTTGTTGCGGGGATGTTGCTAGTAGCGAGCCTGGGTCGTACGGCTGTTGTTGCGGGGATGTTGCTAGCAGCGCACCGCGCACGAGACGATCTTCGCCACCTCCATCGGCGTTTCTTTACTGCTTCCACGACGTCAAATGATGGCGATGACGTTTCTTCGTGGGCAGAACGGCCGGTGATTTCTATGGACATCCAGACGTTGGTTTCGTCCAACGTTCTTTGAGCGATCTCGTCAAAATACCAGCCTTCTAAGCCATGGGTCGTCGTTGACTGGACAACAACCTTATACAGGTGAGTCTTCAAGCAGTGCGGAAGTTCAACATCTTTCCATTTTCCATTTCCATAAACACAATGGCGAGATTAATCTCTCGACCGCAACACCTGTACGATTTTTTGAACGTCTGCAGCGCACGCGCCGTCGCCTTGCACCAGTGACCCGATGTACTCAAATTGAGTATTGTCTGGAGCGACTCGCCTCGAAGGGAAACTGTACCGAGGGTTGCTTGGGCGGCGGTACGTTTAGCATGTTTTACCAGGCGGTCAGACTTGGGCGGCGGTACGTTTAGCATGTTTTACCAGGCGGTCAGACTTGGGCGGCGGTACGTTTAGCATATTTTACCAGGCGGTCAGACTTGGGCGGCGGTACGTTTAGCATGTTTTACCAGGCGGTCAGACGTGGGCGGCGGTACGTCTAGCATGTTTTACCAGGCGGTCAGACTTGGGCGGCGGTACGTTTATCATGTTTTACCAGGCGGTCAGACTTGGGCGGCGGTACGTTTAGCACGTTTTACCAGGCGGTCAGACTTCGTACCCTTAGCCGACCTAATGAAATCGCTTTTCGTACACCATAGATGTATCTTCGTATTGCTAGGCGGGGAACGTTCGAGGCAGTCTGGGCATCTATAGGTGAATCCCATCGCATCGACTTATCCCATCGTCGTTGCCGATATCTTCAACTTCGGGTGGATATGCATTAGTTTCATTCTATCTGCTCGTATATCCGTGCTCGCAGCCTCTAAAGAATCGCGGGAGAGACTTTCGAGTCGAATATTCGCATCGGCAGTGGTTGCATTAAGCAGGGCCACGTCATACTTGAGAGTCGATATACGACACTCGATGTTCTGGTCGGTGCTTACATCGATTCCTTCACAGTGAACGTCATGGTCGCGGAAAATACAGTTCAGGCCAACACATTTATTTGGTATACATTTATTGCGATTATTAAATGCGGTTTGTTTAAATTGTCGTATATTTCCTCCGTTGTAAAGTGTCAAAGCGTCATATTTGCGATACTAATTTATTTTTCATATCTGGTTGAATGTTGGCATTGTCATATCGACTAACTCGAAGAAATGAGCAACTTTGATGCACCCTCTAGTAATGTGCGATTGTCTATAGCTATAATTCCTCAAAGTCATAGAGACGGAGCAATTGTGTTTGTTGAACATCGTAAACATATTGTAAGCTGAACTTGATCAGTGTAACATAGCATTGCAGCTACGTGATATATTAAGTTCTTAGAAAATGGTATTGCATTATTACAACTGTGTTAATAAAACTTAATATTATGCTGACGGAGAGGAGGATTAAAGAAAATAGCATCGGCGACTTATTCCCGTCTTCTTAAGGACCGTTCACATGAGCAATTAGTTGTCCGTTTGATCGGGCGACTCAGTGTCGCCCAACTAATTTGACGCATCATTTCTTGTTGCTTTCAAGAAACGATGCGTCCAATTGGTTGGCGACATTGCGTCGCCGGATCAATTGAACAACTAATCGCTCGTGTAAACGGGCCGTTCGACTGCTATTTTAAGCTACGTCCGGCAACAAACGTTCCACTTCGGGTTCCGTCGTGACGAACACAAACAGACAGCGAACAACCAGCCCGATCACCGACACAAGCATTTTCAATTACGGGTAACCAATATGCACTATGTAAGTTCGGCAGCGCACCAAAGCAAAAAGGGATTAAACAGTTCATAGTCGATAAACACTTCCAGTTGTAAACAATTGGATTGATATAATAACCAACTGGGAGTTGTGTACATGTGCTAATGAAGCCAGAAAGACACTAATCAAATACTCGACATTTTAGGGTGTGATTCCACTTCCCATTTCCGGTGTCGCATTATTGGTCAAACAGTAAAGTTCAAAGCGACTTGTCATATCAATATTAATAAGAAAGCAAAACAGTGATATATAGCACTACTACACAACACAATGGCTGGTTGGGTTGACAGTTCTCCTGCTGTCTGTCACAACACAGTTTGTCAGAGCTTTCTGCTTCGTTACGGTGTACTCCATCTGGGGAACTGTAGATACCTGTATAGCAATGACGACACGAGAGTACATGTGCACATAAACCCACTCAGAACGTGCTCACACGCACGCACGCTCGTACTCACACGCACGCACGCTCGTACTCACACGCACGCTCGAACGCTCACTTTTCAGTGCGTCGATTATTAAAACAATTCGTTTGTCCGAACTGTTTGCGATGGCGGTTGTGCTGAATGTTGTATGTGAACATCAATTTTAAAATAGTTTAGACTACGAGTGGCCGTCATATAAATAATTAAAGTTAACTACTGCCAAATGTTGCAACACGTTACTTACCCGACGCTTTTGGAATGGTGTCGGTAGACACTGAAATAAAAACATATTTAAAAATCCCTCAGGCAGTTACCTGTATTCAATCATCTGACCTGATGTTTTACTTTCGTGCAATACATCATCTATTATAATATGTTGTCGCAAGTATAGCGGCAGGAGTGCAAGATAATTGTGTGATCCATTATGAGTGGACTTATTGGTTATTACATTAGACACCTCAAGTTACAGCGTGATTCAGAGAACATAACGGTTTAGCTGTCTGCTTAACTTCCCTAGGAAGATAAAATGTATATTTGATCAGATTTATCGTCAATGAACAATGTATTATTATTATTATTATTATTATTAGTGTTATTGTTATTGTTGATGTTGTTGTTGTTGTTGTTGTTGTTCCTATTAGTATCATTATTATTTTAAAAGCATCACAAGCCAAGAAGTGGTCATCATGAAACATTCGTTAAACGGTTTGTGCGAACTACGAGCGAGGTCGTGGTGAGTGGTGTCGTGGTGAGCGAGGTCGTGGTGAGTGGTGTCGTGGTGAGCGAGGTCGTGGTGAGTGGTGTCGTAGGTATCGTTGAGTTATACCCTGACACATTTAATATAAATTGGCAGTATATGATATAATCGGATAGTTTTATGTCCCTCAATGTTGAACTAAACTGCTTATCCGTCGCGTCCTGGATGTTGGAGATGGTGGCTGAAAAAACATTTCAATATGCCACATACAGTCATTATGATTAAAATAATATGATTTTTTTTCGATTTTTACACAAGAAGTCGTCTACGACGAACCGTTGCAACATGCTTGCAAGTAAAATGGAGGTGCGCAAGTTAACTGTTTGGTCGATTATTACGTTCATCTATTGGATCATGGTATAATGCGAGTATAAATTGTAGACACATTGGTTGTAGAGTATCATAGAGGCAACGGGAGATGGTGACCCAACAGCAGAAACTTGCAGTGGAAGAGGATGTATGTCAGATGGGGAATGTCATGACCAGAAAATGGGACGTTCATTCGATGCCTTCAACTACGATAATATCACGTGTGTCTAAACCGGCCTGACTAGAGCAGACTGGTTTGAATAATTTTTGTTTTACAACATTTTACAACAATATCATTGATAAAAATTATCAACTTACCCGGTTTGTCCGCATGAGAGATAGCTGGCTCGTTCACTCATTAAAAACAGATTACGATATGTTACGTACGGTAGCAATAAGCATTCGTGCAGCCACGCGTATATTGTGTCAGTGTTAACAGTTAGGTTAACCACCTCTGCAATTGGAACATAGAGTGATGACACATAGTGGGGTTCAAAGTAAGAGTGTTCCACATCATAAGCCAAGATGAATTTAGTGTATAACCGTGTATTCCTATGTGATTTCCTATGGACATCATTGCTAGTTCGAAGAGTACCACGTAAACTATTCGAGTGATGGAGATTATTGACCCTCGTGGGATAATAATATCAAGGCAATAGTCTTAGAAGACGTTAAATATACCCCGAAAATGAACTTCCAATTCCGGACGCCGCTAACAAAACAAATCAGGGCCGCAGTGATTGAGAGCAAGGTCGAGGTCACATTTGTCGTTCGCCTACGGAGTCATTGCAACTACAATGCAGAGTTAGCTTTGTATTACCGTAAATCGACTACACTATATTAAACACATCCACACGTACGCCTGCACATACATAACGCTCACTTCTCTATGACAGCAGCTTGATGGGCACCAATTGGCAGGAATATTTTCCCACACAATCAACCAATATAAGCATCACGCAAACTACAACTGCATAAATATTCATTCGTCGAAACTAATACACGGAATCAAAGCTGAATTTAAACATAGTTGAGGGGGCTGCGTATACTGCACACAACAGGGCTTACTGATCTTGTATGATGTGTGTACAAGGTGATGGTTTGTGTTGCAACTTATTCCGAATGTGTTTTAAATTGACACCAAACGTGTAACAGTAACGCTCTTCCTTGATGGTCTTCCGTTGGAACCACGTACACAGAGTCTCGCTGGACAGGCCGCCATCAGTCAAGTCGGTGGTGGGGAGTTGAGGCATGCTACACGGAGAACAGTCGCCGCACGTGCAGTCTTTCGACGTGACATTCCATGACGTGCTCCTGGGGATTTCTGTGGAATCAGTGGTCTTCAGCATTGGCATATTCGAGAACTCTACTCAGATCATCAATGCGAACTGGCAATATCAGATGAAGTTTCACTTTGGTGTCAGTGGTACTCAATATGTGGAATATAGACTTGGAATTGAAACAATCACTACCTATGTTGCTACCTGTAATATTACCTATACCACTGTGCTTGTCCGCCATTCGTTTGACTGCCACGCCTATCACATAGGGGATCAATTCCCCAGGGCTGCTTCAAAGAAGTTCTATGTTCAAAACTGTCGGCTGGTTCCAGACTGTTTTGTAATCAGGCAAGTTTCATTTCTGCTCGTACAGTGCAGTTGGACCGTCGCTGAATACGTTAACATGTCAATATGGGATTGCTCTTCGTCAAATCATGGAGAGGGCGGAACAAATTAGTGGTGTAGTCCGCATAAGGGACCTAGGGGAAGAAGACAATTGAGATGCAGGTTCATCATCGTGTCACGTAGAAGCCTCGCCTCTCGCTTCTTTCCTCTGATATTACAGCTGTTGTCGTCGAAAATAGAACTGTCTTAAGTTGTGTGCATACCTTGCGCCTCGTGATTAGTAGTGCTTTCTGGCAAACATGTTTGCAGCACCATCTACCGGTCCCGTCGTTTTCTAGTGCACACGTTTAGCGGAGAAGCCAAGTTTAAGTTGCCTTCAAGATTTGACTCGGTACTTTCTCACCATTGACCCAACTCTCTCTCTTTTTGTCTGCTCTTCTGTGCAATCTTCGTTGGGCTCTCACTCATTTCAAACATCCGCTTTGTTTGTTCCAAATGTTTCCTTTTTATCATTCCGTTTCTTGATATATGTTTCTCTTCAATTGGGATCAGCATCGCGTCTCTGGCGAAAACTTCTTTGCTTTTCAGCAGCGTTGAGTGTCGTGGTAACTTTTGTTGCGTCATATAACCTAGAGCATCGCCAATATAGCTTTGGAAGTACATACAGATGGAGGAAATATAGATGTGTCCGCCGTGTTAGCACATTGGCAGTAACAAGGCGGACGATAACACGGCAGACGGTAACACATTTATGCGTCTAATTGGTGCTCTAATTTAAAACCAAGGGTGCATTATTGACCAGCACTACACATGTGTAATATGTGCTAGCTTAATATGTTGCGGTGAAAGTATGGCGATCGACAACAAATAGTTCGATACGTTGTGCTAGTAACAGTACATACATTTTCATCCTGATTATAACAGAAATATTGATCTTCAACAGTCAAAATAACTTACCTGAGCGGAGGATGAGCGTTTGTTGTATACATAGAATGCTAGGTATACCAAGTGTTGTCACTTGCTGTATAATTAGCAACTACTTGTGCCCGCAGAGTTCCACCAGTTTCATATATTAGTGTTGGCAACAAGACGGACGCCGCATTAAGAAACATGAGTGTAAATGCTCGTATATCGTGTTTTCGGGTTATGTATTTTATTTTATGCAGTCAATATGTGCTTATGGACATGTCTGCTGTAGCTATGCTACCTGGGTGCTAATTAATATGCGCTTAGGGCAAAAACCACAACATTATATCCCTGGTGTACATCTGGGACAAGGCTAATTTTGGTGTGGCGGCTTTTATGAATGACGCTTCACGATAAGTGTACATCATACAATTCAAGGATGTGCTTCTATTATTACGATAGCACCGGATAGAACGTCAAACAATTCGAAATTCACAAACAAATACTTATTAAATGGATATAACGTCATGTGAACTGCGGGGATAGAACAATTGCAAATATGTGCCGCAATTTGAGAATGACCCACACATACTGCAATACCCTTTATGTTAATGTAAAAATATTGCAAGTATTTGCAATACTTTTGAAATTATCTCAATGTTGTATTGTCAATTTTCCCCAAAAAATATTGCAAATACTTCACAGTATTAAAAATTTAGTGTTGTCGTATTGTACTGCAATACGCAGTAGTCGGCGGAATGTCTAAGTCGTGTTTAATACGGCGCTGTCTATAATGACCAGCTATTTCTACAGTGTGTCAAACGGGCGACGTTCTTCGTGTACTTTGACGGTAACCGCAGAGTGTATTAGTAACAACCTCTGTAGTAGTCTTCTTGTTTACATAATTTAAGTTTTTGTTTCCACAGCTTATTTCTCAAATTGTGTGTCTATTTCCGTAGCCAAAACTATTGTAACTGTCCTTAATAGCTTGACATTTCGAATTACTTTTTTATATTACTTTCAAGAATAGCACAAAACGTCAACGTTTGCAAACTTGTTTGGCAACAGTAGGTATTCGGTGTCCTTGGGTGTCTCATACAGTGACGCTTCTACACTCCATGCAATGACTCACGATATCACTTAATTTTCAAGATATGTGCAATTACCTATTAACTACTTTTATCTAAGCAACCGACACGTGTTCACTGAAAACACGCCCCTGCAATCAAACCTAGTAACTTCGATAATTTAACGCTGCTCAACTAATTGTCTTCATAGTCAAGACACATGTTATAACAATGACTTTCTTAGTTGCCCACCAACTGTGTGGTATGCATTCCCTATTAGCGTTGAGTCAGCAGGGAATATTCAGGCGAAACCTTTTTTTGGAAGAAATGGTCTAATAATTTGTAGAGCGGATTTCAGGACAAAGTTGTCATTATTCATCAAAAATCAGTGAACAGTTGTTTAAAGGGAAACAAAAGTCACGGCTTTGAGCCTATGCACCTATAAGAGGTACTAAGACATAACCATTTGCAACTACAATTAATATCACGCCTGGGGTTTACTAAGAAAACATTGTTGAACACACAGCATATTATTTTCATGGGCAGCGCTATACTGTTAGATAACAAACGTCACGATTGTCATGGTCACCCTAAATTCACTCGCGAAATGAAAGTATATTCATATACACCTATTCTTATACCTACCGATATGATATGGCCATGTTGTTTGCGTCCAAACTCAACTTATTTTCTGATTCGTATTTATGTTTGTACTCGTTATACATTTCCGCCGACTCGGATGTCAAGCCAGGGACGTAGAACTAAACGTATGCTATATACGAGGCTGAATTCAGAACTACTCATAAACCTAGTTTAGTTTTGTATCCAGACCTACTAACATTGCTCGGTAATATGTACCCTGTACTACTCACACGCTTTTGTTTTGCCTTGATGTTAAAAGAACTATCAAAAAACGATGCATAACGATATATTAAAAACGTTTCAGACTTTGTACCACATTGTATTGAATATATTCAGACTTTGTACAACGTACACTGTATAACTGTATAAACTACTCACCGGCTGGATACACATCAGTTTGTTACCGTTCATGCACTGCGTGTGGTTGGTGTATTGAGCCGTTGCTCATATTTGTGCAAATTGTTAAACACACAGAGCCGTTGAATAGAATATATACTATTACCTAATCATTAACGTGCTGACGTGACTGGGGCTGACGATTAAAAGAATGTCCGTGACGTTCATCACACTGTGACGTATACCTATGTGCGAACTGCTGAGTCACGATACCACTCAAACTCCCCACCAGTGGCGCTACTAAACATTTCACCACTGCAACAACTTCTGCATATTCGGCACACTCCTAATTGTTGTCAAGAAATCTCTCAATTTCAGTTGCATACAACTGTGGATAGTGTTCAGGGGTGAAATTTAGCGGTCGCCCGATCGCCAATGGCACCCAAAAATGTCTATTGACTACAATGGCCCGCATGGCGACTCGAAATATTTACGGATCTGAAGTATTTTAGACGCAGCAAAAATAAACGGAATATTAATAAGCAACTAGGAAGTGTTGTCCTGGCTATATCGCATTTATGTTAACGATAAATCGTGTGTTTGTGACAGGTTTGACATTGCAAAATTTTTTGCCAAATCGAAGCCGAAGCGATATCGATAGAGATCATTCATTGTGTTTTAACCAACCACATCGACGCTCAACATGTACCTGAACGGTCATTCTACACTGAAATAATAACCGGTCATGTTAATAGTCTGGGCGTCGTGTGTGTGTGTGTGTGTGTGTGTTTGTGTGTGTGTGTGTGTGTGTGTGCGTGCGTGTGTGTGTGTGTGTGTGCGTGTGCATGTGTGTGTATGTGTGTGTATATATATCCACATGGTGCGCGAAGCGCTTCAGGTAAATTAATCGGGAACCTGGTTGAAGTTTATCTAGGCTGGCGTCGGGTGACGCCGCGTTGCGCCACACACACACACACACACACACACACACACACACACACACACACACACACACACACACACACACACACACACACACACACACACACACACACACACACACACACACACACACACACATACACACATACATGTATATGTATATATATATATATATATATATATATATATATATATATGTATATGTATATGTATATGTATATGTATATGTATATGTATATGTATATGTATATGTATATGTATATGTATATGTATATGTATATGTATATATATATATATATATATATATATATATATATATATATATATATATATATGTATATGGATATGTATATGTATATATATATATATATATATATATATATTAATATATATATATTAATATATATATATATATATATATATATATATATATATATATATATATATATATTAATACCTGACTTCAACAATAGCCCAACTCCGATATTTTGCGATATTGATTTGAGTACGCCTTGCGGACCAACTTTGAAATAGCTATCAACCTGTCATGAAGAATCGTCGAAATGCACAACAGAGGCCTCATCAAAGGCCGAGTTAAAAGTCCATGGAGTTGGGTCAGTGTTGTACTCAGACTACGTATTCCGCTAGATGGAGTTGCGATCGCTCAATGTTAAGTTGCCGCCATTTAGCACCGCAGAGAACGGCGAATGGTGAAGCTGCAGTTATTAATAAAAGAGGGAGAAATGAAGAGGAGTTGGGGGCGTAATCGGAGTCTCAGATTGGAAAGACATACAACGTTGCACGTAGAAAGACCATACCCGAAAGAAAAACAAGTGCAGTGATCCCTTACGAGCATGACTTCACTTATTTTAAGGAACACGTCTATGGACGGTGGAAGCTAAAAAATCATTTGTGAAAATAATAGGCACACCAGGAAGCAGTTGGATACAGAACTCAAGCTGTATAAGAGGAAAGCTGCAGCATACCACAAAAACCTGCGACAATGCGCAGAAAGGGCCAACATGTGAAGTCCATCAACATTTTGCTTTGACTTTGAGTGGGTGACATGTTTTTAAACGGCAGAGGTGGCTTTATGTAGAGAGAGGATGTAGAGAGGTGATTTCTTGGTCTCGATCAGTTTATCCAGACGAAGGTTCCTCGAAGTGTTAAGCACTTGGATGTTTTCAGCGACGGATGCATTGGACAGAACCGCACCGACATGATGAATCGATTTTTGTTCAACATTTTCACAGCATATATTTTCATTTATGCCCATACGTGGACATTCGTTCTAGCCGCGCGATCGCGAGTTTGGAGTGATTGAGAAGAGAAGAAACGTAAAGAAAGATATAGTGTCAATGTTCACTGAATGGCATGATAATGATTGCAACAAAGTTCGAAGCTGTTGCAATGACGGGTGAAATAATCAAGGACTATAAAGGCCACCATAAGCGATTCCACTTTGAGAGCGGACAAGCTGCATGTGCATGTCTCCAGATCAATGTTTGGCAGTGTTGAAACAATGTTCCCTATCATGAAGCACAATGTCTATGCTATACATATGGTATACATATGGTACGAGTGAGGAAAGCCAAACGGACCGACGCTTTGCCTATTCCACATTAGGTGTTATAAGAGATCAATTTGCTGTTACCTTAACTGTTTCAGAACAATTGGACATATTTCGTTATATGCTTAAGTAAACCGCTATACATTGCGAACATGAACGCTTTGTCATTTAATATATGCTTTCCAGTGTATAAAGCGTGTCCCCCGTAGAAATCATTTTTATCCTCCATATTTTTTATTTTCTTGGTTGCCATTTCATGAGCTACATATGACTACGCAAGTAATCTGCAGAATTATCCTCCTCAGATTTAGTCATAGACATCAGAAAAATCACTATCATTTTAATATTAGCTGACAATATTTGATCGAAGTTTCGCGTTCGACAAGCACTCATCAATTTATTACACAACGTAGCTGCGGTATTCAAGTCATATTGTGAGCAGTAGGCCTTCGGAAATCGGCGTGTTGGCCCATTGTCTAGGCACACTGGTTGTGCTAAGCGAACCGCACCCGTTTTATCCGCCCCTGCAGACAGTGGTTTATCTGGTCTATTCCGGCTTTGCCGTTGAAACCGTTGTTCGTACAGTTATTGTCTCAACATCGTGGCTAGTTCTCACGGGATATGTTTGTATGGAAGGCCGTCGCAATCATCCGTGGTAGTTTAGTAAGGACACAACAGCAACTGCGTCACCAGCGGAACATAACTGCTCAACGCGTCACGACTTGTTGACAATGTAGTTGACAATGTGACAGACGATACCTTAACAATTGCCGGCACACACTCTCATGGCCACGATGCATAGTGACGCCCTCGACATAATTCGATCGTAGTTGTGCAATCACATCAAACTTGCAGGACAACCGCCATCTTGGACATGTTATCTTTCTGTGCAGCTGCGCGTAGGTTCCAGGAACTGAGTTACGTCACATGCATTGGTGTCGCGGGCTAAGGAAGGCGCATGCTGTGTAGCATAAGTAGGCGACATTGAAAGTGTAGTTTGCTAAGACAATTTCCTATTGTTAAGGAAACATTATTAACCACGATTTAAAACAAAATTGTCAAATGTGTGTTAAAATTACTAAGTTGAATATGACACGTGTTTTGTTAACCAGATGTTTAAAAATTTTGTAAATATTTCATGTTGTATATAAGTAATTGTGCTCAGTAGTTATAATACCGTGTTTGGTAGTGGTGTTTTTGTGCGGGAGGGGTATGGGTGTGCGTTCCAAAAAGGAGGGAAAATTGGTCTTGGGACACCCGAATATGTTTTTTCGTTGTGGAAAGGGGTCTAAGAATAAACTGTGTTTTTTGTACAGCCTATCAAGGGGTGGGACGGAATTAAAGCCACAACCGTATGGCATAAGACGTAGTAACTCACAGGCCGATTTATTTCAGCGAAAACGTGCGTGGTCAGGTAAGATAAGATAAAATAAGATAATATAAAGTTGATGGTATCAAATAATAACATAAATTCATATACATACAATTAGTCAGCCCATCAACTATTAAGCACGTTTAAGACAATGGAAAAGAAGCAATTTGCTTCTGGTGGAGTCTGATACGACACTTTATTTTGTACCTGACCTGAATCGAGTCTGATACGACCCTTTTTCGTAGCTGTGTTCTGACATGGGTACCCACAGCTCATTGGTATGACCCCAGGGCTAGACCACTTTTGTATCGATTTGAACGCGGTAGTTTCTGCAAATGTTATAAGATAACATTTCAATGTGATGTTGATATCCATGTTAACGTATTGTGTGTTTGGGAAAAAATTATTCAATAAAATATTATAAAACTCTATGACGCACCCTGACATAATGGTCCCAACGTGCTAAACGAGTATTGTAAAAAGTATATACTCATAATTCTTTCAATTCTTTCATAAACGCGTTTTTTTTTGTCAAAACATATTATTACGCCTACGGGTGTTTTAGAAATGTCACTGCCAAAATCCATATGCATCTTCAAATCCGTTTCATAATGGAATATCTCGCTGTAAAAAATATTTTAAATACAATAATGTTGTTTTCCCAAAAATATGTTCAATACCTTGTCGCTTTAATACTAATTGTTATTATTATTATTATTATTGTTATTATTATTATTATTATTATTATTATTATTATTATGGAAGTATTGTTGATTTAAAAATATTGTTTATTAAAAAAATATAAATAAATCATTATATATATATTCATATATAATTATATATATATATATATATATATATATATATATATATATTTATATATATATATATATATATATATATATATATATATATATATATATATATATATATATATATATATATATATATATATATATATATATATACTGCAATCCCCTTGAACTTAATGCAAAAGTATTTCGAGTATTTACAACATTAAAAAAAAAATATTCGCAATGTTATATTGCCAAAAAATGGTGTGTTGCAATAAGCAACACTCCGAGTAGTGTGCACATCCCTGGTACCAGACTTGATGGGTGAATACAGTTACTAAATGTAATCACATAAATCGAGTAATTTGTTAAAGGGAACAAAAACTATGATTACTTGAAATCATATTATTTTACATCTTGCTGTATGTTTCCATTTCCACGACACCGAAAAATTCTATTAATTAATAATTCCAAATAATACCCTCTCCTATCGGTCTTCCCAGATTTTGCATATTTTTCCCGTGGTTATAGGCAAGCGTCGATGTGACATCACTGGTGAAATGGAAGCGCAGCAAGACTAGAACTTTCCATTAATTCGCCTATGATTACAGCGTCATTGTAACTGTAATGCAGGGTTAGCTATGTATTGGCTACTTAGGCTACATTATATGAAACACTTTCACATCTACGTCTGCACGTACGTTACGATTACTTCTCTGTGACAGAGCACCAACTTGATGAGCACCAACTTGATGAGCACCAACTTGATGAGCACCAACTTTCAGGAAAAAATTTCCATACAATCAACCAATATAAGTATCACGCAAACTACTAATGCATATATATTCATTCGTCGAAACTAATACCGGGAATAAAAACATATTTTAAACGTATGCGTGCGTATGTGCTTGCGTGCGTCCGTGCGTATGCATAGTTGAGGGGCCTACGCATACGGCACACAACAGGGCGTACTGGTCTTGTAGGGTGTGTAAACACGGTGATGGTATGTGTTACAACGCATTCCGAAGGTGTTTTTAATTGATAACACACATTTAACAGCAGTTAAAATGTGGTTCATCGACCTGGAATACGCACAGTCACTACCTATGTTACTAACTATACAACTATGCCTATCCACCGTTCGTTTGACTGTCACGCCTACCACACCAGGGGATCCCTTCCCATGGGCTGCTTCAAAGAAGTTCTAGGTACTAAGTTGGACTCCGCTGGTTCTCAACTGTTTTGAAGTAGTTACATTTCATTTCTGCTTGTACTGTGCAGTTGGACCGTCGCTGAACACGTCAACATGTCAATATTGGATTGCTCTTCGTCATATCATCGATGGGAGGAGTCAGGTGTCCCCACACGCGAACATGGCATTGTTGCAAGTTGTCGGATATTGAACAGAATGATGTCGCCTCTACTTGGCCGATGTAGAAGACGCACCAGTGTGTAGGGTAACCTGCTTTTTCGACGCTCCAAAGTGCAAAAATGGATCTCTTTTTCAATTTTGCAGACGTAAGATCTACGTGTATCGTACATTCATGTGATGCCACTTACTGCCGAAGTTGTGCATAGAACAGTGCCTGGTGAGAGATATTGAACATGTGTCTCTTCAGCGATTTCACTAGGTTGTTGGCATTAGTGACCAGAAAACAGACTACTCCAGTGACGACGTCTTCTATAAAAAAAAACTAATAGTGTTCGTTCTCCCTCCAATGGCACGCTCTGCTCTGGTGACCTTCCATTTAGACCACGTGCACCGTGTTTCGCTGGATATGCAGTCGGGTATGTGGATGGTAGTAGGGGCGGGCTACATGCAGAACAGCAGTCGTACATGCAATGCAGTCTTTCGACGTGCTCTTGAGCATTTATGCAGTATCAGCGCTCTCCAGCTTTTTGGTGATGGCAGTTTTGTGAAGACGAATTCATTGTTCTTGTGCAACTTGCACAAACACGTTTATCTATCCCGCGACGTAACAACCCAACATTGACGGACTTTATCGTAACAGCACAACATTGACGGACTTTGTCGTAACAGCACACCATTGACGGACTTTGACGTAACAGCACAACATTAACGGACTTTGACGTAACATCACAACATTGACGGACTTTGACGTAACAGCACAACATTGACGGACTTTGACGTAACAGTACAACATTGACGTACATTGACGTAACAGCACAACATTGACGTAACAATACAACTTTGACGTAACAGCACAACATTGAGGACTTTGACGTAACATCACAACATTGACGGACTTTGACGTAACAGTACAACATTGACGGACTTTGACGTAACAGCACAACATTGACGGACTTTGACGTAACAGTACAACATTGACGGACATTGACGTAACAGCACAACATTGGCGGACATTGACGTAACAGTACAACATTGACGGACTTTGACGTAACAGCACAGCATTGACGGACTTTGACGTAACAGCACAACATTGACGTAACAATACAACTTTGACGTAACAGCACAACATTGAGGACTTTGACGTAACATCACAACATTGACGGACTTTGACGTAACAGTACAACATTGACGGACTTTGACGTAACAGCACAACATTGACGGACTTTGACGTAACAGTACAACATTGACGGACATTGACGTAACAGCACAACATTGGCGGACATTGACGTAACAGTACAACATTGACGGACTTTGACGTAACAGCACAGCATTGACGGACTTTGACGTAACAGCACAACATTGACGGACTTTGACGTAACATCACAACAATGACGGACTTTGACGTAACATCACAACAATGACGGACTTTGACGTAACAGCACAACATTGACGTAACAATACAACTTTGACGTAACAGCACAACATTGAGGACTTTGACGTAACATCACAACATTGACGGACTTTGACGTAACAGTACAACATTGACGGACTTTGACGTAACAGCACAACATTGACGGACTTTGACGTAACAGTACAACATTGACGGACATTGACGTAACAGCACAACATTGGCGGACATTGACGTAACAGTACAACATTGACGGACTTTGACGTAACAGCACAGCATTGACGGACTTTGACGTAACAGCACAACATTGACGGACTTTGACGTAACATCACAACAATGACGGACTTTGACGTAACATCACAACAATGACGGACTTTGACGTAACAGCACAATATTGACGGACTTTGACGTAACAGCACAACATTGACGGAATTTGACGTAACAGCACAACATTGACGGACTTTGACGTAACAGCACAACATTGACGGACTTTGACGTAACAGCACAACATTGACGGACTTTGACGTAACAGTACAACATTGACGGACTTTGACGTAACAGCACAACATTGACGGAGACGCAGAAAAGGAAGTAACTGCATGATGCAGGACTGCGACGATTCTGCAAGGACTTGATGATGATCAATGGAAAGGTTTCGGAACAGGGATAATTTTCAGAAAACATGGCCTCCAAATGTATCTTGAGAAGACTGTATTAATGTGAGTAGATGAACAGGAGGTGGACATCCATGCAGTAGTCGATGGAAATACAAATAAGCATGTGGACATCCTTGTGTACCTTTATAGAACAGTGTGTGAGGATGGAGGAAGTAGGAAGGAGGTTCAGAAGGAAGGATGTAGCAAGCAGGAGCAGCAGCGTGGAGGGTGACGGTGGGTATTATGTGGGACATAGTACCAGCGTGTGTATTTGGGTTGGAAACCCTTGCACTGATAGAGAGACCGGAGGCGAAGCTATATATAACAGGGAACAACTGGGGTCGGAGAATGTGTGCAGTGAAACGAGAAGACACCAACTGTTGAGGACAGGACACGTACAGAGAATTAATGGGGAAAGATTGACAAAGTGGGCAAATTTTAGAGGATGGTAGAAGTACCAACTCTTTCAGTTTTAACCAACACTATGTTTTGCTTCAATTTGGGTATCAGCATCGCGTCTCTGGTGATAACTTCTTTGCTTTTCAGCAGCGTTGAGTGCCCTGGTAACTATTGATATGTCATATAACCTAGTAACCTATGACAAACCCATCATATAATAATTATATTTAGGCCAGCCCATCTCCAATATGGCTTTGAAAGTACATATAGATTTAGAAAATATAGATACTTACGAAACATTTTGTAAACCGACAGTTGCATGCCTACATAATAATAATATAATAATAATATATAAAATACTTATATTGCGCTAAAATCCTCGGGAGACCCAAGCTCGGCAGCGCACCAAAACAAAAGGGATTAAGCAGTTGATAATCGATAAGCAGTTCCAATTGTAAGCAGTTGGATTGGTACGCTGGGGAGCTATGGAGGATAATCAAGTTTAAACATGTGGTGAACATATGGTGATCGACAACAAATAGTTCGATACGTTGTGTTAGTAACAGTCCAAACACCTTCGTCCTGGTCATCACAGACAATAACTTCGGCAATAACAATAACTTGCGTGAGCGGAGGTTGCGCGTTTCCTGCATATATAGTGTGTTAGGTATGCCAACTGCTATCACCTGCCGTATAATTAGCAACTACTTGTGTCGGCAGATTTCCACCAGTTTCATATAGTCGTGTCGGTAACAGGGC
The DNA here is from genome assembly GCA_033239005.1 of Lamellibrachia satsuma. Classification (NCBI taxonomy): domain Eukaryota; kingdom Metazoa; phylum Annelida; class Polychaeta; order Sabellida; family Siboglinidae; genus Lamellibrachia; species Lamellibrachia satsuma. Next base: position 5,802,667 of record BSQZ01000021.1, on the reverse strand, counting down.
GGACATCGGGTTGAGGGATATGGGAGTAAATGCTCGCATATTGTGTTTTCGGATTATAAATGTTATTTGTTTGCAGTCAGTATGGTATTATGGACATGTCTGCTGTCGCTATGCTACCTGTGGGTTAATAAATATGACCGCCCTTGGGGCGAAAACTGTACCATTACACCTCAGGGAACACCTGAGACAAGGCTAATTTTTGTGTGTCGGCTTTTACGCATCACGCTTCACGATAAGTTTACATCATACATCATAAGTGTACATCATACATAATAAGTGTACATCATACATCATAAGTGTACATCATACATCATAAGTGTACATCATACAATTCAAGGGTGTGTTTTAGTGTTACGATAACCGAACAGAACGACAACGAATAAATAATTATTAAATGGATATAACGCCATGTGAACCGCGGGGAGAGAAAAATTGCAAATGCGTGCCGCAATTTGAGAAAGACCCTCACATACTGCAATACCCTTGATGTTAATGTAAAAATATTGCAAGCATTTGCAATACTTTTAATATGTTCGCAATGTTGTATTGCTAGTTTCCAAAAAACAATATTGCAAATACTTCACAGTGCTAAAAAAACTTAGTGTTGCTATATTGTACTGCAATACACACTATTCGTCGTAATGTCTAAATCGTTTTTCATACGGCGCTGTATATAACACTTTGATGGTAACCGCAGAGTGTAATAGCAACAACCTCTATAGTATTTTTGTTTACATAATTTTTATTTTTGTTTACACAGCATATTTCTCAAACTGTGTGTCTATTTCCGTCGTCAAAACAATTGCAACGGTTCTTGATAGCTTGACATTTGGAATACCTTTTTTCAAAAGGTTGCTTTCAAGAATATCACAAAACATCAACGTGTGCAAACTTGTTAGGCAAGAGTAGTTATAAAGTCTCCTTGGGTGTCTCATACAGCACCAACTGGGTGGAGTGCCCTCCATGTTAGCGTTAAGTCAGCAGGAGTAGTTATAAAGTCTCCTTGGGTGTCTCATACAGCACCAACTGGGTGGAGTGCCCTCCATGTTAGCGTTAAGTCAGCAGGAGTAGTTATAAAGTCTCCTTGGGTGTCTCATACAGCACCAACTGGGTGGAGTGCCGTCCATGTTAGCGTTAAGTCAGCAGGAGTAGTTATAGAGTCTCCTTGGGTGTCTCATACAGCACCAACTGGGTGGAGTGCCCTCCATGTTAGCGTTAAGTCAGCAGGAGTAGTTATAGAGTCTCCTTGGGTGTCTCATGCAGCACCAACTGGGTGGAGTGCCCTCCATGTTAGCGTTAAGTCAGCAAGAGTAGTTATAAAGTCTCCTTGGGTGTCTCATACAGCACCAACTGGGTGGAGTGCCCTCCATGTTAGCGTTAAGTCAGCAGGAGTAGTTATAGAGTCTCCTTGGGTGTCTCATACAGCACCAACTTGGTGGAGTGCCCTCCATGTTAGCGTTAAGTCAGCAAGAGTAGTTATAAAGTCTCCTTGGGTGTCTCATACAGCACAAACTGGGTGGAGTGCCCTCCATGTTAGCGTTAAGTCAGCAGGAGTAGTTATAAAGTCTCCTTGGGTGTCTCATACAGCACCAACTGGGTGGAGTGCCCTCCGTGTTAGCGTTAAGTCAGCAGGAGTAGTTATAAAGTCTCATTGGGTGTCTCATACAGCACCAACTGGGTGGAATGCCCTCCATGTTAGCGTTAAGTCAGCAAGAGTAGTTATAGAGTCTCCTTGGGTGTCTCATACAGCACCAACTGGGTGGAGTGCCCTCCATGTTAGCGTTAAGTCAGCAGGAGTAGTTATAAAGTCTCGTTGGGTGTCTCATGCAGCACCAACTGGGTGGAGTGCCCTCCATGTTAGCATTAAGTCAGCAGGAAATATTCAGGCGAGAACGTTTTTTGAAGAAAATGACAAATCATTTGTAGAACGCTACTAACCATTTCATCTCTGCAACAACTTACATTTCATGTGCAGATTCTGTACATTTGTTACACTCCTAATTATTGCCAACACATCTCTCAGTTTCAGTTGCAAACAACTATGGAAAGTGTTTGCATTGAAAATGTGTCTAGAAACACAAAAACGTTCGTTTTTTTGTTTGAAACGATTTTACGTAGTCACTGAAACATGTCGTAAACAACAATCGCGTTGCCCAGCCAACCGCTTGTTCATATCACTCCGTAACTGTCCATCTTGAATTTATAATCAAGTTGAGGCAGTGGTGATACGCTGGGTGGCGCCACTGCTGGGGAGTATGGATACCGATAAACGTGAGGGGTCAAACCACAGTTATTTATGGCTGTTGTGACGAATGTAGTGAAAATAACGTCTATGTCAACGACCTGCTACTACAGGGGGTGGGGTGGAGAATTAGTTGTGTGTTTACGTGCTGCTTATCAAGGGGTGGATTGCATTTAAAGCAAAAACCCTACGGCAAAAGATGTATGAACTGACACGCTGATTTATTCTAACGAAAAGGAGCCTGTTCTGATCAGATTTGACATTAAGTTTGATACGACCCATATACGTTTGTAGTATTATGGATTTAAAAAAAACGTTATTTAAAAAAAGAAGAAAAATAAACTATTAATTATACCCTTGGAAACAATACAAAACTATTGCGAGTGTATGCAATACTTTTGAAATATTCGCAATGTTGTATTGCCAATGTCCAAACAATGTTTTTAAATAATTCGCAGTACTCAAAATTGAGTGCTGCAATAATGTACTGCAATACGCAATACTCCGAGTAGTGTGCACATCCCTTGTATCAAACTTGCTGGGTGAATAGAGTTACTAAATATAATAATTGAAATCGGTTAATTTGTTTAACTTTATTCAGGCACAACATTAGGCATTACTTTACAGCCGGACGTTGCGTAACCGTGGTTTGACCCCCTACTGTGTGGCGTCTACAATGAGCTCACATTCTCTATTGTGTTCGTCGGGGGAGTGTATTCATTTTAACTAGCGGCATAAAATAGATCAACGTCTCGATAAGCGAATCATTTGTGTAGAACACGCAGAGCTTGATCAGTAGCACACTGAAATCTGCCGGACCGACACGATGTGTATCCAGACGGTGAGTGTTATGTGTTGCATAAATTCTGAATAGGTTTATTACATTGTCGTACAAAGTCTAAGTCGTTAATGCAGTCTGTGTATAGTGAACAGCTATTTGCGTCAGGTAGAATATCTGGTTCGAGAGGAGAATGTGTCCTGACAAACGATGTTATGTGGTGTTCAGTTGCCCGGGCGTTTCGTATTGCCTTTGGGTGGCGGTATAGCGACAGGATAGTCACTCAAAGTCAAACAACCACCCATGCAGCCGGTCAGCCAGATAGTCAAACTCGGAACATGTCTTGTGTTGATTTGGTGGTGCTGCAATTTTGCTTCATTCTTTCTTTATGGTAGTATGTAGGTCGCATTATTATGGTATGGGAATGGTTCGTTGGCATACTGACTGTAACACTATCAACGGAACGCCTATTGACATTTGAACCAGCAAAACACTTGCTAAAACGAAACAAAAGTCATGGTTATGCACCTAAAAAGATAATAAAAACTAATCATGTGCAACTGAAATCAGGAATATCACACCAGTGGTTTACTCAGAATGTGTTCTAAAAGTAGGAGATTCCGGTAATTTCCCCACCTGATCGAGGGCTGACATGTTAATCAGCGCGACTCATAAGCGCATGCGCATATCAATGAAATCGGCGTAAACTAGACTACAAGTGACCTAATACAATGTTGTTAGGCATAGGCAGAACCAACGCAGACTATCTAACAAACGTTTTATTTTGCCACAAAGAAGACTGTTTTAATAAACATAGGCAAACATATGTTACATATGCTCAGTTTGGACGCAAATAGCATGGCAATATCCTATTGGCAAGAGAAGGAATATGTATATGCAAATATATTTTCATTTTGAGAGCGAATATTACCAGAATATCACACTCGAGACGTAGGGTTATCTAACAGTACGGCGCGGCCCATGACATTAAGATGCTCTGTGTTCAACAATGTTTCCGTAGTAAATTGTATTCTCAATTCTACATACAAATAGTTATGTCTTAGTAACTCTTATAGATACATAGGCCGAGTTTTCTTTCCCGAAAAGAAAGCCTAAATGGTTAAACGGGCATACAACTAGGCAGATAGTAGCAAACCTTGAACACGCTGAACGTCTGCTTCTTCTTAGCATTTAATCGAGACATGTGCGGGGTGGAGTAAAATGCTAGACGTCTATATCATGTCATTTTTAATTTCGAAATTAGTCAAGGCAGATGAGGTCAGATATGAGATTGATAATGGTCAGACTGTGCGTTTATAGTTGCTTTCAATAAAACTTGCATCGTTTTTTTTTAAGTCTTCAAATCACCTTTATGTGTAATTTTGTTATGGAGTCGCAGAAGATTGACGCGTAGCCTTTTCCATATTAGGTGTTACGAGAAATCAATATACTTTTACCTTAACTGTTTCAGAACAATTGGACATATTTCGTTCTGTATTTAACTAAACATAAATATGAACCTGAACTATTTGTCAGTTAGGAAATGCTTTGTAGTATATAAAGCGCTGTTTCCGGTAGATTATTTTCTTGTCTATCATTTCAGGAGTTGCATATGTCTACCGAAGTAATCTGCTGAATTATCCCCCTCAGATTTAGTTACACGAGTCATAGACATAGGAACCAATGCTATCATTTTAATATTAGCCGACAATATTTGTTCGAAGTTTAGCTGACAGGCACTCCTCAATTCACCGCAAAATGTAGCTGCGGCATTCATGTAATAGTGTGAACAGTAGGCCGTCGGACATTGGCGTGCAGGAGTGTTGCCTAGGCACACTGGCTGTGCTACGCGAACCACGTCCGTTGTTTCTGCTCCCTGCAGACAGTGTTTTTCTAGTCTAATCCGGATTTGCTATTGAAACCGTTACGCAAGATCGCGTGGCTAGTTCGCACGGGGAATATTTGTTTGGAGGACTGACGCACTATTCAATTCTATGTTCCATGGTAGTTTTGATGGTAACAAAGATACAAAGGCAACCGCGTCACCAGTGGCACGTAACTCCACAACGCGAAACGACCTTTCATGACAGGTAGCTGGCTATGACATAAACGCTACCTTGACTATGACACTATCTGCAGGTACAAGCTCTCTTGGCGACGAAGCATAGTGGCGTCATCGACGTAATTCGATGGTAGTTGTGCATTCACGTGAAACTTGCAGGACAAACGCCATATTCGACACGTTGCCTTTTCGTGTAGCTGCGCGTAGTGTCTAGGAATTGAGTTGTGCCACAGGGGTTCGTGTCGCAGGCTAAAGTTATGCATGCTGTGTAACATAAGTAGGAGACATTGGACGCTTAATGTGTTAAGTAGTCCGCGAGTTTTAGGCCAAACCTAAAAGTTCAATACAAAAAGCTTATTTTTGCACCACAGGTCCCTGATATGGTCTACAGTAACATACTAAAAATCCCTATGAATCCACCTTGAGTTAATCGCAGAATTCAAGATTGCACCCAAGAGGGCTGTAACCCTCTGATTAACTACATAACTTCTGAACCACTTATGCTAGAGGGCACATGTTGGTATATAGGGCAGGGTTTTCCACCATGCTCTATCCAACTAACACCACTAAGACATAAATGGTCAAGATAATATGCATGTATTGCATTCTTACTCTAATAAGGGCAAAGGTAAAGAAAAGGCGAATAACATATTAAATTTCAATCGTCGACTACTTACGGTAATGAGTTGCACAACCTTCAATTCAATGTGACATTTTGATATAGAAAACTTTGCCATCGACCCCACCGTGTCCAGGCTTTCGCAGAAACATCCTATGTGTATCAGTTGGAAGGCAATTGTCCACTGCAAGATGAACAGAGGGCAGTGCAGTAAAGCCCCGTCTGTGGGCACCCACAAGCCTTCCCACAACGGCCTTTACAACCACATGAACCATGCAGAGGTGCTTGCTGGGACTTGGAGGGGGGTGGCTATCGCTTGCTACAGGACCCAGTTGTCCATCTCTTGCAACCAGCCCCTGCCAATGGGAGGCCGGGTATTTCCACTCCATTGCTGCACAGTGTGGTATGTGCAGAAGGAATGCTGCCGGACAGCCGCAGTAGTCAGAGGCAGTGTCCCCAGAATGAATTCCGAAAACAGTTTATTCTTCGTGACGGCTCTGACGTAGAGCTTATATCTCATAATCCTCTGTGCCCTCCGTACAACGTGATCAAGAACCTTTCTCCAGCTGCCGCGACGTTTTACTTTTTGTTGTCTCTTTTACCTTATGCAGCGCGGTCTTCTTCTCCTTGCCCAAGAGCACTGACACACTGTCACGCCCAAAAACAGCACGGTTGAACAGCAGGTATGTCTTAAGAGCTCCGATCTTCCCTTGGATGTCGAGAGAGACACAGGAAGGCCATTGTACACACCCCATGTTTGCCACTGTCCTGGTTCACCAGCATTACCAGAATGTCAGAGTCGGTGTTGAAAACAAGCACAGGGTTTGAAACATCCAGGTCTGTTGAGACAATCAGCCTGTCCGCAAACCATTGTTGAGTGATTTAGATGAGGCATGTCTTGTTGTTTGGGTAACTTGGGTTCCTGCGAATGTTGTGCAGAGGGACTAGTGGTTGCATGCTGGCATCGAACAGTAAGGCATGCTCCCGGGCCCGCACAGTTATGTTGATAACCCGGTCACCCCTTTTCATCTTGATGTCTGTGAATGGCACCCCGAACAGTTTCGCTACCGCATCTCTTACAACTTCAAAAGTATTATCAAAATTGATAACCGCAACTGCTCCATTTAAGATGTCGATCAGATTGTTGTGGTCAGATTGGAATGGTCGATGGGTAGCGAAGAAGACAATTCTCCTATCGCCAAGGAAACATTATTAATAGCGACAAAAAATGTGTGCATTGGAAATGCCTTTGGATGGCAGTAATGTGAAACGTTAGTCAGAGTCAAATAACCACTCATGCAGCCGGTCAGTCGGGTAGTCAAACTTGGAGCATGTCTTGTGTTGATTTGGTGGTGCTGCAATTTTGCTACATTCTTTCTCTAGAATCGTATGTACGTCGCATTATCTATTTTGTCACATCCTCTTCACATCTCCCTCTAAAAAACAACCAGGTTCCAATGGAGGGGAATGTTCCAATAATGTATGTGTGCAGTGCCCATGTGTTTTTCTATATGCCATGAGTACATAAGTCATTCTTGACTTCCGGCTACTTGGACTTGGTGCAGCGACTTGAATTTGGTGTAGATCATTTACAGAAAAACGCGGTATATCAAATAGAATAAGTATTACTATTGAATATATATTATACACAAACGTATTGTAGACATATATTAGGAAACAGGTTTTGTTAATTATTAGTCAGAGGGAGTATTTTAGAGTAAGTTAGTTTCGGATTCTGTCAGGGAATTCAGCGAGCGATAATAGGGTTGTTTACTATTCGAAAATTGAGATAGCATAGTGAATAGTTTACATTGGCTAGATAAAGTGATCTATTTACTTAAATTACATACATAAGGTAATATCTGACACAGTGGTAGTAAACGTTTTCGGTAAAAAGGAATTAACAGCAGGATTTTAGCGTAAATTAGTACACACTGAATTCGTTGTTTTGTTACACAGTGTTCTCCGTATTCGCTAGGTGGCTTTTTTTCTCATGCGAGGTTAATAGAAGACACAGTTAGCAAGTATATTAGACTAAAGTGTTCTTTTGATCACAAAAACAGCCTTATTCAAGGCTAACGTTGCAAACTAATTAAAACTAAATTGTATGATGGCGCCGTGCAAACGGCAGTTAAAGGCCACAAGGCACTTAATTTGTGGCAGTTGTAGTAACTGGGTGGACTTCGTCAAGTCTGGGTGCGAGAAGTCCTAGGCTGTCCAGGCAGATAGTTTTAGTTTTGAGTGTAGGGGATGTACGAAGATGAAGGAACTAGAGGTGGAGTTGGAAGAGCTGAGGCTGCTCGTTGTGGCAATAGTGGGAAGGGAACAGGGGGTTGTGCCAGTAGTTCCGGTGGGGGAACAGTAGATGATAAAGTGGGGAAAGACACAAGAGATGCTAGGGAGAGCTCACCGCAGCCTGGGAGGAAGCTGAGAGGAGGGAAGGTGACAGGTCGTAGGGAGACAGGACGTAAGGAGACGGGAAGGAAAGGAACGGGAGGGAAGACAACCGGAGCGAAGGAGAGGGGAGTAGGGAGACAGGAGGGAAGGAGAAGGGAGAGTGGGGGAGACAGGAGGGAAGGAGAAGGGAGTGGGGGAGACGGGAGGAAAACAACCGGAGTGAAGGAGAGGGAAGTGGGAGAGACAAGAGCAAAGGAGTGGGAAGTGGGGGAGACAGGAGCGAAGGAGACAGGAGGGAAAGAGACAGGAGGGAAGGGGTCAGGACAGAATGGGATGGAGGGGATCGAACGGAAGAGTTATTCTGCAGCACTGATAGAGGGGGTGAGGAAGAGAGCGAGGGTGTTTGTGGGGGATTCGATAGTTAGGAAGACCGACAGAGTCTTAAACAAGGGAGATGATGTGGTGGTCTGCTTGCCTGGAGCCAAAATAGAGGCGATAACTGAGAGGGTAAAAAACATCGTAGGCTCGGGTAAGGGTGGATCTGTTTTAGTACACGTAGGGACAAATAACGTAGAGAGGGAGGGTACAACTGCCATAGTTAGGAAATATAGGCAGATGGTCAGAACACTAAAACAGACGCGGGTTGAGCAGGTAATACTGTCAGGGATTTTACCTGTAATGGGCAGGAGGGGTCACAAATATCGAAATTGTCGGGGGATGGCAATTAACATGTTAGTCCAGAAGTTATGTAGGGAAGAGGAAGTTGGATTTGTGGATTTATGGGGAAGTTTTGTTGGGAGGGCTGATATGTACATGAAGGATGGGCTTCATTTAAATGGAAAGGGGGCGGCAGTATTCGCGGACAAACTTTCAGCAGCAGTAGATAGTGACTTGGGTAAAATGACAAATATTTTTGGAAGTAAACATTCTTTAAACTAGAAGTGCAGGGGGGTTACCTAGAGGTGTCTCAAGCAGAACAAGAGGCCACTAGCACAGATAAACCAATATCAAATCATCCGAAAAACATCTCTGAAAAAGGTTATAGATGCGTATGTTTAAATGCAAGGAGCATAGTAAATAAGAAAAACGAATTAAACATTATGGTAGACGATATTGACCCTCACATAATTGGTATAACTGAATCATGGGCCAACATAGATATAACAGATGCTGAATTAGGACTGACAGGATATGTAATGTTTAGGAAAGATCGAATAGGAAGAAGGGGCGGGGGAGTTATTTTATATGTTAAAGAATCTATTCAGGCTTATGAAATAAAACTAGAAAGGGAAGCAGATTGCGATGAAGCTGTTTGGTGCAAAATTGTTTCAGGTAATTCAAAATTAACTATTGGATTAGTTTACCGAAGTCCAAACATAAACGAAGAGGACAACACAAAAATAAAAAACGCTATAAAGGAAGTTAGTAAAGGAGAATGTATCATAATGGGAGATTTTAACCATGGACACATACAATGGAATTCTCTAGAGAGCACAGGGATTGAGGACCAACAATTTCTATTTTTAATCCAGGATAGCTTTCTTACTCAGCACGTACTAGAACCAACCAGGGGAGAAAATGTATTAGATATAGTTTTGTCATCACAAAAAGAATTAGTGGACAATGTAAAAATATTTGAACCATTGGGTAATAGTGACCATAATCAAATACATTTTGACATCAATGTAAAATCAGAAAGTAAAAATAAGAAAACGTACAAGAGAAACTTCCACAAAGGTAAGTACAAAGATATGAGAAAATACTTAGCAAAGCTAGATTGGAATAACATGCTGATGAATAAGACCGCAATTGAATATTGGAATATTCTAAAATATGAAATTGAGAGTATCATCGATAAATTTGTTCCCTTCCAAAAACAAGGAAAACGGTGTAGAAAGAAACACTTGTCAAAAGAGGCTATTAGAAAAATAATGCTAAAACAAACTATGTGGAGGGTTTATAGGCGTACCAGAAAGGACGAAGACTATGCAAAATACAAAGAGGCACTTAATGCAGCTACAACTGAAATCAGACAATCTAAAAGAAGCTATGAGCAAAAACTAGCATGTAACATAAAAAATGACAGCAAGAGTTTTTATGCATATGTCAGGAGTAAACAAAACGTACAAGACAAGGTTGGACCTCTAGAAGACAGTGCTGGAAATATAATATCACAGGGGTTTTTAATGGCGGAAGACCTAAATGGTTACTTCAGTTCAGTGTTTACCAAAGAAGATATTAGTTCATTACCAGTTGCTGATGCTAAATTTCAGGGGGCTAAATCTGACTATTTAGGTCCGTTAGTTGTAACTCCAGAATTGGTAGCTAAGAAAATAGAGGCAATGAAAGATAACAAATCACCGGGAGTGGATGGGATTCCTCCAAAATTACTAATGGAAACAGTAGAACAAATCAGTATACCACTTGCAAGAGTATTCAACTTGTCATTAAAAGAGGGAGTTGTTCCGTTTGAATGGAAAGAAGCAAACATCATACCATTATTTAAAAAGGGTTCGAGAAATAAGTCAGAGAATTACAGACCAGTGAGTTTAACGTCAGTGATTTGTAAATTATTAGAAAGGTTAATTAAAGACCATATGGTGGAATTCCTCGTTAAGCATAAATTATTAAATTCATCTCAACATGGATTCCTTAAAGCGAGGTCATGCTTAACAAATATGTTATGTTTTTTGGAAGAAATCACTAAGTGGATAGACGTGGGATCGCCAGTAGATATTATCTACTTAGATTTTCAGAAAGCTTTTGACAAAGTGCCACATCAAAGATTACTACTTAAATTAAAAGCCCATGGTATCGGGGACAGCATAACTGACTGGATAGAACAATGGCTGACTGACAGAAGACAACGAGTTGTAATAGATGGAGAAGTTTCAAATTGGAAATCGGTTTTGAGTGGGGTACCTCAAGGATCAGTATTAGGACCTATATTATTCTTAATTTATATCAATGACTTGGACGACAGTATAACAAGTAACGTACTGAAATTTGCGGATGACACAAAACTGTTTAGAAAGGTTAATACTGATGGTGATAAACAACATTTACAAAACGATCTAGACAGATTAGTGAAATGGTCTGAGAAATGGCAGATGTTGTTCAATTTTGGGAAATGTAAATGCCTACATACAGGACATAGGAACTTGAATGTAAACTATAAAATGGGAGATACTGTTCTGGGTACTACTGTAAAAGAAAAGGACTTAGGAGTTACAATAAGCGCTGATATGAAAGTTTCAGAGCAGTGTGGTATTGCAGCTTCAAAGGGTAATCAAATTCTTGGATTGATTAGAAGAAACATAACATACAAGGGAAAAAAGTAATTATACCTCTTTATAAAGCAATAGTTAGACCTCATTTAGAATACTGTATACAAGCATGGAGACCATATCGTAAGAAAGATATAGATACGCATGAACGCATACAAAGGAGAGCAACTAAAATGATTCCAGAACTGAGAGACCTTAGTTATGAAGAACGCCTGAAAGAACGTGGTTTAACAACTCTAGAGACAAGGAGGTTAAGAGGAGATGAGATTGAAGTTTTTAAGATATTGAATGGGTATGAAAATATTGATAGAAATATGTTTTTCTCACTCAAGAAGGATAGCAGAACTAGAGGACATGAGGTAAAATTAGTAAAGGATCAATGTAGATTGGACATCAGGAAGCACTCGTTCTCACAGAGGACAATAAATGAATGGAACAAATTGTCTACAGATTGTGTAACTGCTAGCAGCGTGAATATGTTTAAAAACAAGGTTGACACATATCTCAGGAGGGCGGGTTATAAGTAGATGAACATTGTTGGACTCTCGATAAGCCAATGGCTTCCTTGTCCACTTGCCATCTGGGCCTTTGGCTTGGATGGCAAATCTTGTTAAATGTTGTTAATATACAAAATAAAACATTCTGCTCTAATAGCAATTGTTTTCATAAAAGTCGACGCTTTGATACAAACAGTTTCCACTGGTCAGATCGACGAGGCAGCAACGATTGATATCACATGAGTCAAACGTGACAAAACATGTAAACTATTATCAACCCACATATGTGTATGGGCGTGATATGTATGTAAATTCTGGTTGAATTATTACATTTTGGCAGCTCGATAAGTTAATTTCTGCTAAGAGTATAATTATAATTTAGCACGTTGCTTTATTTATATGTTTCGACTTCAGCTCCAAATAATTAATGTTCGCATATATTCTTTAATTTTATACATACAATTGTTTTACTGAACTGTCCTAAGTAATATGAGTTAACACCCAGATTTATGTAGTTACCTACATAGATACATTACATGGACGTACATAGTCAAACGCATTTCGCGTGAGACTCACGCAATTGGTTTTCATCTCACTCTCTCACGCAACTATATGTGAATCTCACGCATATTGGCCGTTTCAATGACCAAATAACACAAACAAGCTTATTTCCATGCACGTGTTCATTTACTGTTAAATAGTATTTCCATGCACGTGCTGATAGCGCAAAACGTCGAGGGGATCCCGATGTCGTTGTTGTCATCGTCGGTGATGTCGCGCGTGAACGCCACTTGTGGATTCACTCGTGGTTATTGACATACTGCCCACGTGATAATACCATGTCTTACTGTCACAGTGACATGGTATAGGTAAGGTTAGTTGGCATACTGACTGTAAAACTACCAACGGACCGCCTTTTGACATTTGAACCAACAAAAAACTTGCTTAAGAAAGCCTAAACGATACAACAGACAGTAGCAAACATTGAGCGTGCTGAACGTCTGCTTCTTCTGAACATTTAAACGAGACATGTGCGGTGTGGGTTAAAACAATAGACGTTTACCATGTCATTTTTATTTCGAAATTATTAAAGACAGTGTGGAAGTCGTAAGTTGAATTCTGATATCAAATTGATCAGGGTCCCAGTGTGCGTTTACAGTTGCTTTCAATAAAAGTTGCTGCATTCTTTCGAAGTCTTCAAATCATGTTTATGTGTAATTTTGTTGTGCGGAAAACTGTTGCGTAGCCTGTTCCACAGTAGGTGTCATGAGAGATCAATATGCTTTTACCTTAATTGCTTCAGAACAGTTGGACATATTTCGTCCTGTATTTGAATAAACCACTATAACATACACTATGAACATGAACCATTTGTCAATTAATAAATACTTACCTGTGTATAAAGCGCTGTCGTCAGTAGAAGTCATTTTTTTATCCTACATCTTTTTTACTTTCTTGGCTACCATTTCAGGAATTACATATGACTACCTAAGTAATTTGCTGAATTATCCCTCTCGGATTTAGTGTACACGTTTCATAAGCATAAAAACCGTTGTTATCATTTAACATTAGCCGACAATATTTGCTCGTACCTTCGTTTGCGCTGGGCAGACACTCCTTAGTTCACTGCACAAAGTAGCTGAGGTATTGAGGTGATAGTGTGAGCTGTAATCCTGGACCCTGTTTTATGCACACTAGTTTTGCTAAGCGAACCATTGTTTCCGCTGTCGGCAGACATTGGTTTATTCAATCCAGTCCGACTTTGCCGTTGAAGTCATTGTGTATACAATGTTACTGTCTCAAGATCGCGCTGCTAGTTCTCAAGGGGAATAATTGTACGGGCCGATGCACTAATATCAACTAGATCCAATGTTTTAAACTATTCAATTCAAGAAAAACTGCGTCATCAGTGGCACCTAACGACTTGTCATGACGGGTAACTGGCAATGTGACAAACGATACCTTGGCAATTGCCCGTACACTCTCTCTAGGTCATGAAGTGTAGTGACGATGCCCTCAACATAATTCGATTGTAGTTGCGCATTCACAAGAAACTTGCAGGACAACCGCCATCTTGGATAAGTTGCCTTTCTCTCTGTAGCTGCGCCTAAGGTATAGAATGAACTTCCCATCACTTTGAAATCAACTGAAACTATAGCTACCTTCCGTAAAAAAACTCAAGACAAATATATTCCAAATTGCATCTCCACCTTAAATCTTTGGTTCGTCCCTTGTTCTGATGATGAGTTGTGCGCGTCTCTATTCATGATACTGCCTAACCATTCTGTTTTGTTGCGCCTCTGAGCTCAGGTTTCTGATGATATAGGCGCCATAGTAATTATTATTATTATTATTAGATACGTCTGACGATAACTATCAACTTGTTCAACAAGACGACAACTACTACTTCGCATTTGGCCAGATATCTTGATCTCTCCATGGCATTGCTGTTTTTATCACATTTGTTGTCTTCGCATTATTTGCCTGTGTGTGTGTGTCTTTCTGTCGCCTAATGCAACTGTCCTTGTCAGCTTGACAGTTGGAATAACTTCTTTCAAAATATTACTTTTAAGAATATCACAAAACGTCAACGTGTGCCAACTTTTTAGGCAAGGGTAGTTATTCGGTCTCCTTGCGTCTCTCATTCAGTGACGCTGCTACACTCCAAGCATTGACTCCAAATATAACTTAATTTTCAAGATCAGTGCAACTACGAAATGGTCAAACAAATTCTTGAGCGGGTATTGCTACAGTAGCCGGCCTCACTTGATACGCCAGGCGTAGTCTATGTTATCCGATTTCCATAGAATTGTGCATCCGCTTATCGGTCGCTCTGGGTAAAATGTTTGCCCTCAGTCAACTGGAGAAATGACCGGAATCTCCCACTTTTAAAACACATTCTGGCGTGATATTCTAGATATTAGTTGCACATGGTTAGTTTTGTATTATCTTTTTTTAGATGCATATCCCCATATATGTGTGTGTGTGTGTGTGTGTGTGTGTGTGTGTGTGTGTGTGTGTGTGTGTGTGTGTGTGTGTGTGTGTGTGTGTGTGTGTGTGTGTGTGTGTGTGTGTGTGTGTGTGTGTGTGTGTGTGTGTGTGGAATGAAAGAAAATGACAACACATGAGAAGCAATTGTATAATAAATATCATATAATATCATAAACACTTGAAACTTACGTATTTAGCTCCCTTTCCAACCAATTTACCAACTCCTAGACCAGACATAGTTTACAAGAGTGAAGAGTAATTAACATACACTCGGAATATGCATGGATAACATGA
>BSQZ01000021.1:5720000-5782500 GCA_033239005.1 Lamellibrachia satsuma | reverse complement strand
CAAATATATTCCAAATTGCATCTCCACCTTAAATCTTTGGTTCGTCCCTTGTTCTGATGATGAGTTGTGCGCGTCTCTATTCATGATACTGCCTAACCATTCTGTTTTGTTGCGCCTCTGAGCTCAGGTTTCTGATGATATAGGCGCCATAGTAATTATTATTATTATTATTAGATACGTCTGACGATAACTATCAACTTGTTCAACAAGACGACAACTACTACTTCGCATTTGGCCAGATATCTTGATCTCTCCATGGCATTGCTGTTTTTATCACATTTGTTGTCTTCGCATTATTTGCCTGTGTGTGTGTCTTTCTGTCGCCTAATGCAACTGTCCTTGTCAGCTTGACAGTTGGAATAACTTCTTTCAAAATATTACTTTTAAGAATATCACAAAACGTCAACGTGTGCCAACTTTTAGGCAAGGGTAGTTATTCGGTCTCCTTGCGTCTCTCATTCAGTGACGCTGCTACACTCAAGCATTGACTCCAAATATAACTTAATTTTCAAGATCAGTGCAACTACGAAATGGTCAAACAAATTCTTGAGCGGGTATTGCTACAGTAGCCGGCCTCACTTGATACGCCAGGCGTAGTCTATGTTATCCGATTTCCATAGAATTGTGCATCCGCTTATCGGTCGCTCTGGGTAAAATGTTTGCCCTCAGTCAACTGGAGAAATGACCGGAATCTCCCACTTTTAAAACACATTCTGGCGTGATATTCTAGATATTAGTTGCACATGGTTAGTTTTGTATTATCTTTTTTTAGATGCATATCCCCATATATGTGTGTGTGTGTGTGTGTGTGTGTGTGTGTGTGTGTGTGTGTGTGTGTGTGTGTGTGTGTGTGTGTGTGTGTGTGTGTGTGTGTGTGTGTGTGTGTGTGTGTGTGTGTGTGTGTGTGTGTGTGTGTGTGTGTGTGTGTGTGTGTGTGTGTGTGTGGAATGAAAGAAAATGACAACACATGAGAAGCAATTGTATAATAAATATCATATAATATCATAAACACTTGAAACTTACGTATTTAGCTCCCTTTCCAACCAATTTACCAACTCCTAGACCAGACATAGTTTACAAGAGTGAAGAGTAATTAACATACACTCGGAATATGCATGGATAACATGATGTTTGTTGATGTTTTTGCCTATGCGCTTGTGCGCATGCGTGACCTACTTCGGTTTGTTGCTAAACATAGCATCCCTGAATATTAACTTATACCAGTCCTGTGTGGCGGTGTGGCGGTGACTGACACGTGAAACAAGTTTTGTCTTCCGAGTTATTAAGTGGTAGCAATTGTTTTACCGTTTGCGAAATGCTTCGCCACACAA
This sequence comes from Lamellibrachia satsuma, assembly GCA_033239005.1. Lineage (NCBI taxonomy): Eukaryota > Metazoa > Annelida > Polychaeta > Sabellida > Siboglinidae > Lamellibrachia > Lamellibrachia satsuma. The sequence goes on along the minus strand of BSQZ01000021.1, from coordinate 5,781,169 downwards.
TCGCACAAATCATCAAAGCACACCGCTGTCATTGAAGTCGCGAGCTGTAAAGATCCAACACACGCTCCACTGATGGTTTACACCTACTCCCTCGCTGGGAAAGACAATGGATATGTAGCTCCGATATCAACACATTCAGACGTTTACATTTGATCACTGACCAGGACGGACATGTTAGCTGCCATATTAAATTACAGTTTTTTAACACGTGATGATTTACTTTGTGAGTCTGTAAGTGATCGACGTGGGCGCCTTTCAAGCATGTCATGTTCGGTAGCAGACATGCCGACAGGTAGACATGTAGGTCGGAACGCTTGTGGGTCAGAACGCAGTCATCCACGCCAATGTTTTTTTGTGTAAACCTACAAGTTTAGCTTAGGATTATATTTTCGCATTATCGTCGTGTTGAATCGTACTTAACTCGCGATACATATTTGGACATTTGCATTTGGACTTTTCTCTTCAATGCTGATGTTGGCATTTACACATTCAACAGTTATTTCCACCTTAACTGGTATTGCTCTTGAATAATCGATTTTTATCCAATCTTCACAGTTCATAGTCAATATTTTCAACACTAGGAAACATCTTTAACTTGGTCTGCTCTTAATCTCTAGGTCTATAATATTGTATTTCTCGCACGTTTTAAATTCTGGGAGGATTGTTCCCTTTTCACAGCGAGAAGTTGATAGCTGTTGCGAGTAGTGTATATTTCGAATTATTTCTGTACTGTGTATCTTTCTACAGAATAATGTGTCATAACAAATCTTTCTGTGACGCAATCATAAATATCTAGACATATACATTTTTCTTATAAGAAGTCTCATAAAATCTGATGACCAAACAACTGGTTTGGTGAGTATATTACTGTTCAATGTAATAAACACGGGGGTACATCGCAAACGTCATCCAAGAGACAGACATATATTTTACAACTGTGTATACTGTGAATTATTTCTAAATAGTGTGTCTTTCTACTGATTATTATGTCATGAAACATCTTGCTGTGACACAATCATAAATACCAATACCCACATGTAATTTTCTCAATCATCACTGTAAACTAAATTAAACGGGCCTATATGTGTGGTTTTAATGCACATGTGTGTGTGTGTGTGTGTGTGTGTGTGTGTGTGTGTGTGTGTGTGTGTGTGTGTGTGTGTGTGTGTGTGTGTGTGTGTGTGTTTGTGTGTGTGTGTGTGTGTGTGTGTGTGGTTGTGTGTGGGCGTGCGTGCGGGCGTGTGTGTGTGTGTATGCCTGCGTGCGTGCATGCATGTATTTTTATTTTATGTATATATTATGGAATTTTTGTCTTAAATAAACATTTACTATACATTATAGAAATGAAAATGTTAAGCCTGTTTTAAAATGGCGCTCGCCATTAGGTAGCACCGGCATCATATTATTACCTAATCATTACCGTGCTGACGTGACCGGGGCTAACGATTTAACTAATGTCCGTGACGTTCATCACACTGTGACGTATAATTATTTGCGAACTGCTGAGTCAAAATAAAGCTCAAACTTCCCACCAGTGGCGCTAATAACCATTTCACCACTGCAACTACTTACATTGTATGTGCAGATGCAGGTATGTGTGTGTGTGTGTGTGTGTGTGTGTGTGTGTTTGTGTGTGTGTGTGTGTGTGTGTGTGTGTGTGTGTGTGTGTGTGTGTGTGTGTGTGTGTGTGTGTGTGTGTGTGTGTGTGTGTGTGTGTGTGTGTGTGGAATGAAAGAAAATGACAACACATGAGAAGCAATTGTATAATAAATATCATATAATATCATAAACACTTGAAACTTACGTATTTAGCTCCCTTTCCATCCAATTTACCAACTCCTAGACCAGACATAGTTTACAAGATTGAAGAGTAATTAACATAAACTCGGAACATGCATGGATAACATGATGTTTGTTGATGTTTTTGCCTATGCGCTTGTGCGCATGCGTGATCTACTTCGGCTTGTTGCCAAACATAGCATCCCTGAATATTAACTTATACCAGTCCTGTGTGGCGGTGTGGCGGTGACTGACACGTGAAACAAGTTTTGTCTTCCGAGTTATTAAGTGGTAGCAATTGTTTTACCATTTGCGAAATGCTTCGCCACACAATCGCACAAATCATCAAAGCACACCGCTGTCATTGAAGTCGCGAGCTGTAAAGATCCAACACACGCTCCACTGATGGTTTACACCTACTCCCTCGCTGGGAAAGACAATGGATATGTAGCTCCGATATCAACACATTCAGACGTTTACATTTGATCACTGGCCAGGACGGACATGTTAGCTGCCATATTAAATTACAGTTTGTTAACACGTGATGAGTTACTTTGTGAGTGTGTAAGTGATCGACGTGGGTGCCTTTCAAGCATGCCATGTTCGGTAGCAGACATGCCGACAGGTAGACATGTAGGTCGGAACGCTTGTGGGTCAGAACGCAGTCATCCACGCCAATGTTTTTTGTGTGTAAACCTACAAGTTTAGCGTAGGATTATATTTTCGCATTATCGTCGTGTTGAATCGTACTTAACTCGCGATACATATTTGGATATTTGCATTTGGACTTTTCTCTTCAATGCTGATGTTGGCATTTACACATTCAACAGTTATTTCCACCTTAATTGGTATTGCTCTTGAATAATCGATTTTTATCCAATCTTCACAGTTCATAGTCAATATTTTCAACACTAGGAAACATCTTTAACTTGGTCTGCTCTTAATCTCTAGGTCTATAATATTGTATTTCTCGCACGTTTTAAATTCTGGGAGGATTGTTCCCTTTTCACAGCGAGAAGTTGATAGCTGTTGCGAGTAGTGTATATTTCGAATTATTTCTGTACTGTGTACCTTTCTACAGAATAATGTGTCATAACAAATCTTTCTGTGACGCAATCATAAATATCTAGACATATACATTTTTCTTATAAGAAGTCTCATAAAATCTGATGACCAAACAACTGGTTTGGTGAGTATATTACTGTTCAATGTAATAAACACGGGGGTACATCGCAAACGTCATCCAAGAGACATATATTTTACAACTGTGTATACTGTGAATTATTTCTAAATAGTGTGTCTTTCTACTGATTATTATGTCATGAAACATCTTGCTGTGACACAATCATAAATACCAATACCCACATGTAATTTTCTCAATCATCACTGTAAACTACATTAAACGGGCCTATATATGTGGTTTTAATGCACATGTGTGTGTGTGTGTGTGTGTGTGTGTGTGTGTGTGTGTATGTGTGTGTGTGTGGGCGTGCGTGCGGGCGTGCGTGTGTGCGTGCGTGCGTGCATGCATGCATTTTTTATTTTTTATATATATTATGGACTTTTTAGTCTTAAATAAACATTTACTATACATTATAGAAATGAAAATGTTAAGCCTGTTTTAAAATGGCGCTCGCCATTAGGTAGCACCTGCATCATATTATTACCTAATCATTACCGTGCTGACGTGACCGGGACTAACGATTTAACTAATGTCCGTGACGTTCATCACACTGTGACGTATAATTATTTGCGAACTGCTGAGTCAAAATAAAGCTCAAACTTCCCACCAGTGGCGCTAATAACCATTTCACCACTGCAACTACTTACATTGTATGTGCAGATTCTGTACATTTGGTACACTCCTAATTGTTATCAACACATATCTCAATTTCAGTTGTATACAATTGTGGAAAGTGTTCGCAATGGAAATATGTCTAGAAACACAATAACGTTCGTTTTTGTTTGAAACTATGTTACGTAGTAATTAAAACAAGTCGTAAACAACAATCGTGTTGCCCAACCAACCGTTTGTTCACATCACTCCGTAACTGTCCATCTTGAATTTATTGAATTTATAAGTTGTGGCAGTGGTGATATAATGGGTGGCGCCACTGTTGGGGAGTATGGATACCGCTAAACGTGAGGTTTAGAATTGATGAAAGAGCGGTCTCGAGACCACCGAATATTTTTTTGGGGAAAGGCGGTCTAAGAATTAGCTATGTTTTTTCGTGATGCTTTTCAAGGGGCGGTGTGCAATTAAAGCAACAACCGTAGGGCAACATATGTATTAACCGTTATGCTAATAGAAATAACGATTTATTCCAACAACAAGGCGCGTGTTCTGATCAGATTTGACATTACGTTTGATACGACCCATCTACTGTTAAGGTATTATGGATTCATAGGGCGAAATTTGTTTTTTAACCAAATTGGAAAAATATACTTTTCATTATACGCGCTGCAATACCCTTGGAATTAATCCAAAAATATTGCGAGTATTTGCTATACTTTTTAAATATTCGCAATGTTGTATTGCCAATGTCCAAACAATGTTTTAAATAATTCGCAGTAGTCAAGATTGAGTGTTGCAATAATGTACCGCAATAAGCACATCCCTGGTATGAAACTTGCTGGGTGAATACAGTTACTAAATACAATCACTGAAATCGGTTGATTTGTTAACTTTATTCAGGCACAACATTAGGCATTACTGTACAGCCGGACGTTGCATAACCGTGGTTTGACCCCCCACTGAGTAGCGTCTATAATGAGCTCACATCCTCTATTGTGTTCGACGGGGGAGTGTATTCATTTTAGCTAGCGGCATAAAATAGATCAACGTCTCGATAAGCGAACCATTTGTGTAAAACACGCAGGGTTTGATCAGTAGCAAACTGAAATCTGCCGGACCGACACAATGTGTATCCAGACGGTGAGTGTTATGTGTTGCATAAAGTTTAAATAGGTTTAATACATTGTCGTACAAAGTCTAAGTCGTTAATGCAGCGCTGTATATAGTGAACATCTATTTGCATCAGGTACAATATCTGGTTCGAGAGGAGAATGTGTCCTGACAAACGATGTTATGTGGTGTTCAGTTGCACGGGCGTAGCACCGACGTGAACTGCATTGGTATTGCCTGTGGGTGGTGGTGTAGTGAAATGATAGTCAAAGTCAAACAACCACCCATGCAGCCAGTCAGTCGGGTAGTCAAACTTGGAACATTTCTTGTGTGGATTTGGTGATGCTGCAATTGTGCTTCATTCTTTCTTGATGGTAGTATGTAGGTCGCATTTTTATGTTATGGGAATGGTTCGTTCGTATACTGGCTATAAAACTATCAACGGAACGCCTGTTGACATTTGAACAAGGAAACCACTTGTTAAAACGAAACAAAAGTCATTCCTATGAACTTAAAAAGATAATAAAAACTAAACATGTGCAACTGAAATCAGAAATATCACACCAGTGGTTTACTCAGAATGTGTTCTAAAAGTGGGACATTGTGGTAATTTCTCCACTTGACCGAAGGCTGACATGTTAATCAGCGCGACTCATAAGCGCATGCGCATATCAATGAAATCGGCGCAACCTAGACTACAAGTGACGCAATACAATGGAGATAGGCATACGCAGTACCAACGCAGACGTGTTATTTTGCCAGAAAGAGTACTATTTTAGTAAACATAGGCCAACATGTGTTACATATGTTGAATTGGGTACAAATAGCATGGCTATATCCTATTGACAAGTGTAGGAATAGGTGTGTGCAAATATATCTTCATTTGGCGAGCGAATATTGCCAGAATACCACACTCGTGACGTTTGGTTATCTAACAATACGGCGCGGCCCATGACATTAATATGCTCTGTGTTCAACAATATTTTCGTAGTAAACCACTGACGTGATATTCTCAATGCTAAATACAACTACTTGTGTTTTAGTAATTCTTATATATGCATAGGCCGAAAACCATGAGTTTTGTTTCCCGTCAAGAAAGCCTAAATGGCTAAACGGGCATACAACTAGGCAGATAGTAACACACCTTGAACATGCTGAACGTCTGCTTCTTCTGAGCATTTAATCGAGATATGTGCGGGGTGGAGTAAAATGCTAGACGTCTATATCATGTCATTTTTCATTTAGAAATTAGTCAAGACAGTGTGGCCGCGTCCGTCCTATGTGATAACCAGTTGAGGCCTGATATGAGATTGATACGGGTCAGACTGTGCGTTTATAGTTGCTTTCAATAAAACTTGCTGCGTTCTTTTGAAATCTTCAAATCACCTTTATGTGTAATCTTGGTATGGGGTCGTAGAAGACTGACGCGTAGCGTTTTCCACATTAGGTGTTATGATATATAAATATACCTTTACCTTAACCGTTTCAGATCAATTGGACATATTTTGTCCTGTATTTAGGTATGCATACATATTAAACTGAACTATTTGTCAGTTTTTAACAAGATTTGCCATCCAAGCCAAAGGCCCAGATGGCAAGTGGACAAGGAAGCCATTGGCTTATCGAGAGTCCAACAATGTTCACCTACTTATAACCCGCCCTCCTGATATATGTGTCAACCTTGTTTTTAAACATATTCACGCTGCTAGCAGTTACACAATCTGTAGACAGTTTGTTCCATTCATTTACTGTCCTCTGTGAGAACGAGTGCTTCCTGATGTCCAATCTACATTGATCCTTTACTAATTTTACCTCATGTCCTCTAGTTCTGCTATCCTTCTTGAGTGAGAAAAACATATTTCTATCAATATTTTCATACCCATTCAATATCTTAAAAACTTCAATCTGATCTCCTCTTAACCTCCTTGTCTCTAGAGTTGTTAAACCACATTCTTTCAGGCGTTCTTCATAACTAAGGTCTCTAAGTTCTGGAATCATTTTAGTTGCTCTCCTTTGTATGCGTTCAAGCGTATCTATATCCTTCTTACGATATGGTCTCCATGCTTGTATACAGTATTCTAAATGAGGTCTAACTATTGCTTTATAAAGAGGTATAATTAACTTTTTTCCCTTGTATGTTATGTTTCTTCTAATCAATCCAAGAATTTGATTACCCTTTGAAGCTGCAATACCACACTGCTCTGAAACTTTCATATCAGCGCTTATTGTAACTCCTAAGTCCTTTTCTTTTACAGTAGTACCAAGAACAGTAGCTCCCATTTTATAGTTTACATTCAAGTTCCCATGTCCTGTATGTAGGCATTTACATTTCCCAAAATTGAACAGCATCTGCCATTTCTCAGACCATTTCACTAATCTGTCTAGATCGTTTTGTAAATGTTGTTTATCACCATCAGTATTAACCTTTCTAAACAGTTTTGTGTCGTCCGCAAATTTCAGTACGTTACTTGTTATACTGTCGTCCAAGTCATTGATATAAATTAAGAATAATATAGGTCCTAATACTGATCCTTGAGGTACCCCACTCAAAACCGATTTCCAATTTGAAACTTCGCCATCTACTACAACTCGTTGTCTTCTGTCAGTCAGCCATTGTTCTATCCAGTCAGTTATGCTATCCCCGATACCATGGGCTTTTAATTTAAGTAGCAATCTTTGATGTGGCACTTTGTCAAAAGCTTTCTGAAAATCTAAGTAGATAATATCTACTGGCGATCCCTCGTCTATCCACTTAGTGATTTCTTCCAAAAAACATAACACATTTGTTAAGCATGACCTCGCTTTAAGGAATCCATGTTGAGATGAATTTAATAATTTATGCTTAACGAGGAAGTCCACCATATGGTCTTTAATTAACCTTTCTAATAATTTACAAATCACTGACGTTAAACTCACTGGTCTGTAATTCTCTGACTTATTTCTCGAACCCTTTTTAAATAATGGTATGATGTTTGCTTCTTTCCATTCAAACGGAACAACTCCCTCTTTTACTGACAAGTTGAATACTCTTGCAAGTGGTATACTGATTTGATCTACTGTTTCCATTAGTAATTTTGGAGGAATCCCATCCACTCCCGGTGATTTGTTATCCTTCATTGCCTTTATTTTCCTAGCTACCAATTCTGGAGTTACAACTAACGGTCCTAAATAGTCAGATTTAGTCCCCTGAAATTTAGCATCAGCAACTGGTAATGAACTAATATCTTCTTTTGTAAACACTGAACTGAAGTAACCATTTAGGTCTTCCGCCATTAAAAACCCCTGTGATATTATATTTCCAGCACTGTCTTCTAGAGGTCCAACCTTGTCTTGTACGTTTTGTTTACTCCTGACATATGCATAAAAACTCTTGCTGTCAGTTTTTATGTTACATGCCAGTTTTGCTCATAGCTTCTTTTAGATTGTCTGATTTCAGTTGTAGCTGCATTAAGTGCCTCTTTGTATTTTTGCATAGTCTTCTTCCTTTCTGGTACGCCTATAAACCCTCCACATAGTTTGTTTTAGCATTATTTTCTGATTGCCTCTTTTGACACGTGTTTCTTTCTACACCGTTTTCCTTGTTTTCGGAAGGGAACAAATTTATCAATGATACTCTCAATTTCATATTTTAGAATATTCCAACATTCAATTGCAGTCTTATTCATCAGCATGTTATTCCAATCTAGCTGTGCTAAGTATTTTCTCATATCTTTGTAGTTACCTTTGTGGAAGTTTCTCTTGTACGTTTTCTTATTTTTACTTTCTGATTTTACATTGATGTCAAAATGTATTTGATTATGGTCACTATTACCCAATGGTTCAAATATTTTTACATTGTCCACTAATTCTTTTTGTGATGACAAACTATATCTAATACATTTTCTCCCCTGGTTGGTTCTAGTACGTGCTGAGTAAGAAAGCTATCCTGGATTAAACATAGAAATTGTTGATCCTCAATCCCTGTGCTCTCTAGAGAATTCCATTGTATGTGTCCATGGTTAAAATCTCCCATTATGATACATTCCCCTTTACTAACTTCCTTTATAGCGTTTTTTATTTTTGTGTTGTCCTCTTCGTTTATGTTTGGACTTCGGTAAACTAATCCAACAGTTAATTTTGAATTTCCTGAAACAATTTTGCACCAAACAGCTTCATCGCAATCTGCTTCCCTTTCTAGTTTTATTTCATAAGCCTGAATAGATTCTTTAACATATAAAATAACTCCCCCGCCCCTTCTTCCTATTCGATCTTTCCTAAACATTACGTATCCTGTCAGTCCTAATTCAGCATCTGTTATATCTATGTTGGCCCATGATTCAGTTATACCAATTATGTGAGGGACAATATCTTCTACCATAATGTTTAATTCGTTTTTCTTATTTACTATGCTCCTTGCATTTAAACATACGCATCTATAACCTTTTTCAGATATGTTTTTCGGATGATTTGATATTGGTTTATCTGTGCTAGTGGTCTCTTGTAGTTAGTAAATGCTTTCCAGTGTATAAAGCGCTGTATCTAGTAGTAATTTTTTTAATCCTCCGTCTTCTTTATTTTCTTGGTTATCATTTCAGGAGTTACATAATATCTACCTTAGTAATCTGCTGAATTATCCCCCTCAGATTTAGTTACTCGTGTCATAGACATAGGAACCAGTGCTATAATTTTAATATTAGCCGACAATATTTGTTCGAAATTTAGCTGACAGGCACTGCTCAGTCCACTGCAAAATGTAGCTGCGGTATGCAGGTCATAGTGTGAGCAGTAGGCCGTCGGAAATCGGCGTGTGGAATTATTGACTAGGCACACTGGCTGTGCTAAACGAACCGCATCCGTTGTTTCTGCCCCTGCAGACAGTGTTTTTTTCTAGTTTAACCCGGATTTGCCATTGAAACCGTTGCGCAAACAGTGATTGTCTCTAGATCGCTTGGCTATTTCGCACGGGAAATATTTGTATGTTGAATGGAGGACTGACGCACTAATATCAGTGAGATCCAATGTTTTCAACTATTCAATTCAATTGTTCGTCGTAGTTATGATGGCAACAAATACATAAAAGCAGCTGCATCACCAGTGGCACGTAACTCCACAACACGTCACGACCTGTTATGACAGGTAGCTGGCAATGGGATAGACGCCAAATTGACAACTGCTGGTACTCCCTTGGCGACGAAGCACAGTGGCGTCATCGACGTAATTCGATCGTAGTTGTGCATTCACATGAAACTTGCAGGACAACCGCCATATTCGAAACGTTTCCTTTCCGTGTAGCTGCGCGTAGTGCTAAGGAACTGAGTTGTGCCACAGGGGTTCGTGTCGCAGGCTAAAGTTATGCATGCTGTGTAGCATAAGTAGGAAAAATTGGACGCTTAATGTGTTAAGTAGTCCAAGAGTTTTAGGCCAAACCTAAAATTTCAATACAAAAAGCTTATTTTTGCACCACAGGTCCCTGATATGGTCTACAGAAACATACTAAAAATCCCTATGAATCCACCTTGAGTTAATCGCAGAATTCAAGATTGCACCCAAGAGGGCTGTAACCCTCTGATTAACTACATAACTTCTGAACCACTTATGCTAGAGGGCAAATGTTGGTGTCTAGGGCAGGGCTTTTCACCATGCTCTATCCAACTAACACCACTAAGACATAAATGGTCAAGATAATATGCTTGTATTGCATTCTTACTCCAATCAGGGTAAATTTAAAGAAAAGGCGAATAACATATTACATTTCAATCGTCGACTACTGACGGTAATGCTTGGCATAGCATGCAATTCAATGTGACATTCTGATATAGAAAACCTGCCTCAACAAGATGATATGCCATCAATACATTCGCACTACTGCGTAATAAACGCCAGTTGCATAAAGCTTTGCCATCGACCCCTCCTTGTCTAGGCTTTCGCAGAAACATCCTGTGTATATCTGTTGGAAGGCAATTGTCCACCGCAAGACGAACAGAGGGCAGTGCAGTACAGCCCCGTCTTTGTGCATCCACAAGCCTTCCCACAACGGCCTTTACACCCACCAGAACCACGCTGAGGAGCTCGTCTGGAGCTCGGGTAGGGAGTGGCTATCGCTTGCTTCAAGACCCAGCCCTGCACAGTGTGATAGGTGCAGAAGGAACGCTGCCGGATAGCCGCAGTAGTTAGAGGCAGTGTACCCAGCATGAATTCAGAAGAGAGTTTATTCTTCCTGACGACTCTCACATAGAGCTTATATCTCATAGTCCTCTGGTGCCCTCCGTACAGCGTGATCAAGAACCTTTCTCCAGCTGCCGTGATGTTTTACTTTTTGTTGTCTCTTTCACCTTATGCAGCGCGGTCTTCTTCTCCTTGCCGAAGCGCACTGTCACGCCGCCCTGAAACAGCAAGGATGAACAGCAGATATGTCTTAAGAGTTCCAATCTTACCTGAATGTCGAGAAAGTTGTCACAGGAAGCCAGAATACCACCCTGGTGACGTAGGGTTATCTAACAAAATCTCGCGGCCCATGTAATTAAGATGTTATGTGTTCATCAATTTTTTTCCTAGTAAACCACCAACATTATATTCTCAATTCTGATAGTTCTTATAGATGCATAGACCGAAAACCATAACTCTTGTTTCCCTTTAAGAAAGCCTACATGATTAAACAGGCATACAAGTAGGCAGATAGTAGCACACTTTGAACGTGCTGAACGCCAGCTTCTTCTGAGCATTTAAGCATGGGTTAAAATGGTAGACATATATACCCTGTCATTCGTTTTTCATTTAGAAACTAGTAAAGAAAGTGTGGCAGCATCCGTCCTATGTGATGACCAGTTGAGTTCTGATATGACATTGATTTCAGTTCGGAGTGTGCGTTTATAGTTGCTATCAGTAAAACTTGCTGCGTTCTTTGTGAAATGTTGTCGCTATGGGGTCCCAGAAGAATGACGCGTTGCCTATTCCACATTAGGTGTTATGTGAGAGCGATATTTTTTTACCTTAGCTGTTTCAGAACAACTGGACATATTTCGTTCTGTGTTTTAAACCGCTATACATTATGAACATGACTACTTGTCAATTAATATATAGTTTGCAGTGTATAAAGCGCTGTCCCCCGTAGAACTATTTTTATCCTCCATCTTCTTTATTTTCTTGGTTACCATTTCATGAGCTACATATGACTACAAAAGTAATCTGGTGAATTATCCTCCTCAGATTGAGTGTAGAGGTGTCATAGACATAGGAACCATTACAATCAGTGTAGTATTAGCCGACAATATTTGCTTGAAATTTCGCGTTCGATAGGCACTCCTCAGTTTATTACACAACGTAGCTGCAGTATTCAGGTCACAGTGTGAGCAGTAGGCCTTCTGAAATCGGCGTGTTGGCCCATTGTCTAGGCACACTGGTTGTACTAAGCGAACCGCATGCGTTGTTGCCGCCCCTGTAGACAGTGGTTTATCTAGTTTATTCCGGCTTTGCTGTTAAAGCCGGTTTTCATACAGTCATTGTCTCAAGATCGCGTGGCTAATTCTCATGGGAAATGCTTGTTTTGAAGGCCGACGCATTAATATCAGCGAGATCCAATGTTTTCAACTATTCAATTCAATTATCCGTTGTAGCTTATTAAGGATACAAAATCAACTGCGTCATCAATGGCACGTAACTGCAAAGCGTCACAACACTAGAGACCAGGAGACTAAGAGGAGACCAAATAGAAGTGTTTAAAATAGTGAATGGTTAAGAGGATGTTGATAGGAATATGTTCTTGAAACTAAAAGAAGGCAGTAGAACCAGAGGACACGAAGCAGCATTAGTTAAGGAGCAGTGTAGGTTGGACATGAGAAAGTACTCTTTCTCACAGAGGGTGATAAATGAATGGAACAAACTGCCAAATGATTGTGTTAATGCTAGTAGTGTGAATATGTTTAAAAATAGAATTGACAGGTATTTGATAAGGGCGGGTTACACATAGATGATATAATTGTTGGACTCTCGATAAGCAAATGGCTTCCTTGTCCACTTGCCATCTGGAACTTATTGTTTGGGATGGCAATCTTGTTGAATCTTGTTAAATCTCTCATGACTGGTAGTTGACAATGTGACAGACTATACCTTAACAATTGCCGGTAAACACTCTCTTTGCCATGAAGCATAGTGACGCCATCGACATATTTAGATCTTAGTTGTGCATTCACATGAAACTTGCAGGACAACCGCCATCTTGGATACGTTGCCTTTATGGGGTACCACAGGGATCAGTGTTAGGCCCTATACTGTTTTTAATATATATAAATGATTTGGAGGATGACATATCTAGCAAAGTACTCAAATTTGCAGATGACACAAAAGTATTCAGAAAGGTTACTAGTGATACAGATAAACAAAGTTTACAGGATGATCTAGAAAAATTAGTTAAATGGTCAGAAAAATGGCAAATGTTATTCAATTTTGGGAAGTGTAAATGTATACACATAGGACATGGAAATATGGACGAGGAATATAAAATGGGGGATGCTGTACTAGGTAGAACCACACAAGAAAAGGATTTAGGAGTAACATTTAATGCTGACATGAAAGTTTCAGAGCAATGTGGGATTGCTGCTTCGAAAGGAAATCAAATTCTAGGGCTAATTAGGAGAACTATCACGTATAAGGAGAAACATCTAATTGTACCCCTGTACAAAGCAATAGTTAGACCACATTTGGAATATTGTATTCAAGCATGGAGGCCATATCGTAAAAAAGACATAGATAAGCTAGAAAGAATGCAACGAAGAGCAACTAAGATGATTCCAGAATTAAGAGACCTTAGTTAAGAAAGTCGCTTATTAAAATGTGGTTTGACAGCACTAGAGACCAGGAGACTAAGAGGAGACCAAATAGAAGTGTTTAAAATAGTGAACGGTTATGAGGATGTTGATAGGAATATGTTCTTCAAACTTAAAGAAGGCAGTAGAACCAGAGGACACAAAGCAGCATTAGTTAAGGAGCAGTGTAGGTTGGACATGAGAAAGTACTCATTCTCACAGAGGGTGATAAATGAATGGAACAAACTGCCAAATGATTGTGTTAATGCTAGTAGTGTGAATATGTTTAAAAATAGAATTGACAGATATCTGATAAGGGCGGGCTACACATAGATGAGAAAATTGTTGGACTCTCCATAAGCCAATGGCTTCCTTGTCCACTTGCCATCTGGAACTTGTTGTTCGAGATGGCAATCTTGTTAAATCTTGTTAAATCTATGTGTAGCTGCGCCTATGGTCCACTAACTGAGTTACGCCTCAGGGGTAGGCGTCGCAAACTTATGAGGCATTATGCATGCTGTGTAGCATACGTAGGAGACTTTGAACGCGTAGTTTGCTAAAATAATTATCCTACTGTTAAGGAAACATTATTAATCACGATTTAGAACAAAATTGTCAAATGTTTGATAAAATTGCTTTGTTGAATATAACACGTGTTCTGTTAACCAGATTAATGAAAATGTTGTAAATATTTCATGTTGTATATAAATAATTACACTTAGTAGTTATAATACTGTGTTTGTTTGTGGTTAATAATTTGGCCCTAGGGTTCTGGTGTCGAAGTTGATATTTGGTGAATGCAGTGGTGCATAAAATGGCTGATAAACTGTTGGTGACTAAAAGTCGGTATGTGTATGGTGGATTTAAAACTACTTCCTGCTGTGGTGCCGAATGTAGTGCGCCCCACCGCATTGTCAATGACCTGAATATGTTTAATACATTGTTGTACAAAGTCTAAATCATGTTAAATACAGTGATGTATATAGTGATTGTATATCTGTACAGCGAGGTTTATCAATAGTATATGGTACGCAATTGAACACTGTTTACGAGTACATATTGTTACAACGTTGAGTGTATTAATTGTTCTGAGCACAGCCTCTAACAAAGTCTATAATTAGTTCCGAATGCCAAAATTTTGAAATTCTGTAAAACTGGTATATCACTGGTGTGGTATGTGTATTGTCTGTTTGATCGGAGGGAACTGTTCCTTCAACTAGCGATAGGTAAGGTACCATGTTAGAGCGGAAATGTTTACTAAGTAATAGTGTTATATCATGTCCAGGTCACGTACGTGGCAACGACCACTGTCGTAACATAGGTGGCAGACAACGAGTGGCGTTGTGTCATCTTAGCAGCATCAGGTTACCCAATATATGCAAATTTAACCAAATAAATCAGACCTCAGTTTACTACTTTAATTACAGTTCTTGTAAACCTGAATCCCATAGGGAATTAATCTCCGTAATATATCGTCAGTTGTATGTTAATTCACGTGATGAGTGTTCTTCCTTGATAATGGAAAGAAAAATGGGATATTTCCAAGAACGTTTAGAATACGTTGACAACAAAAGTATGTTTCGCATTTTGCGACCGGTTGAAGTCCGTCAAATGCAACTTCCCGAATTCAATTCAACGAAGGAAAGTTTTAATATATTTTCACGTTACTTCCAAGAGAGGATTGAGAAGCTGCTTAATAGGTTGCATTGCCACACTGCCGTAGATCATTCAGTGGACGAGACACCTCGTTTTAGTGACTCTCTCGAAGTGTTCGAGCCTACTAATACAGCCGAGATAGCGTCTATTCTCGCCAACACAGATAAGACGTGCTCGCTTGATCCCCTTCCCACTAAACAACTGAAGGATAACATAGACTCTATTGTGCCTATCGTCACATGCATTACAAACGCCTCTCTAGTGAATGCAGTTATGCCTGGGCTGCTTAAGCAGGCAATTGTTCGGTCATTGCTAAAGAAACCATCACTCGATAAGGACACACTGAACAACTACCGTCCAGTTAGCAATCTAAATCATCTATCCAAAGTCATCGAGAAAGTTATTGCCCGAAGGATCATCTGTCATATTTCCGATCAGCGAATGCAGGATTGTTTCCAATCAGCTTACGGAAAAAATCATTCAGCTGAAACCGCATTGTTATGTGTTACAAATGCCAGTTATGTGTTACAAATGAAAGTCGCGATAGATAACAGACAAGGTACAGCACTTGTGCTCGTCGACTTTAGTGCCGCCTTTGATACAATCAACCACAAGAAAATTATTCAGCGGCTACGCTTGCGTTATGGCATTGTTGACAAGGCGCTTGGCTGGTCTGCAGAATCGGACCCAGCGAGTAGTCATTCGTGATGCTTCATCGAACACAGCGTCCAACCCATAGGCGATATAATCAGAGCACATGGACTTTCGTTTCATCATCACGCTGATGATCTGCAATTGTACTGTCACTTTGACCTAACCGCAACAGCTTTGGCTACTACGCTACGACGTATGGAAGACAGATGACATCAAACTGCCTGTGCATAAATGACAATAAAACGGAATATCTCCCTGTGGTACCCAGGACTGCAGCTGCGCTCGTTGACAGCAGTGTAATACGCGTAGGTGATGTCACAATTATTGCGTCACGATCTGTTCGTAATCTTGGTGTCGTCATGGATCGACACCTCGATCTTAAGAAGCAAGTGTCAAACATCGTCAGTGTGTGTTCGTTCCATCTCCGCCGCATTAACCGGATGAGCCGTTATCTTCCAATGACAACAAAGGAACGTGTGGTCAATGCCATCATTACGTCACGGCTTGACTACTGCAATTCTCTTCTATATGGTACTTGTGTTAACAACATTGCTCGCCCGCAGAGGATGCACAATTCAGCTGCGAGGTTAATCGCTGGCCACGAAGCGATAGCGCCACGCCTCTTTTGTGCATTCTTCACTGGCTCCCTGTAGCGCGCAGACTCGAGTTTAAGATCTTAGTGTTTACTTATAGAGCTGTGCATGGTGATTCGCCGAAATACCTATGTGATCTCGTATGCCCATATACACCAACAAGAGTCTTGCGCTCTGCTAACAATAACATGTTACCTGTTCAGCGGACTCACGTCAAAGCTGGAGACTGTTCGTTTACAGTCGCTGCGGCGACTCTGTGGAATACTCTGCCAATTGACATTAAAATGTCAGACACTCTCTCCACTTTCAAGGCACGCCTAAATACTCACTTTTATAAACCCTCTTTCTACGTTCTACATTCTAGTTCCTGCATTAATATAGTTATGTTATAATTATCAATTTATTTACATGTTTATTTGTTATAGTGTAACTACTTATACATTAGTTAAGTTATATATATATATATATATATATATATATATATATATATATATATATATATATATATATATATATATATATATATATACACACACACATACGTATTTACATTTTCTGTCTCAATCCTAGTGAGCCGTAACTAATTTTTTTATTTTAGAATAGTTATTTAATTACTGTATTTATTTTACTAATTTACTTTTCTACTTTTTATATATTTATTTCTTTTTATTACGTTTTAGTATTATGCACTTAAAAAAATATTTATATACGCCTAATATTCTATGTGTTAATTATATAGCATACACATATATTTTATTCATGTAAAGTAGCTGTATACTGGTTGTAGAAATGGTTATAATTATTATTATTTTAGCAATTTTAGAAAACTACTTACAATTGTCTTGTACATGTTGTAAAGCGCCACGAACAATCTAACATTGGATCTGGCGCTATATGAGATAAAATATATTCTTCTTATTATTATTATTATTATCAGCAAAAATACCAAGATGACATTCCTTAAACTACTTGTATATTCTATCTTCATTTGTGGAAGAAAGATAGGGACGCTGACAAGTAAATCAAAGTACGAAAGGGATTCGCCAAAAACATGTTGAGGGAAAACGAAAAAGAGGAAGAACACGACAATGAAATGTGGACAAAATGAACACACACTGCAAGCCTACGAGCATTCTGCTCTGACATAGGATGAACTCAAGCAATCGGTTCTATGTACAGCACATCGAAACTGTGATATGAAGGGTTTCCAGTGGTGAGATCAACCATCCAGCAACGACAAGTATCAAATGAGTGAAACATGACACGGACACCACGTGTACATCTTCCTTATTTAACTTCCTCTTTGTGTTGTCACGTGTGGTCGTCTGTTTTATTATCATAAACATCAGTCTAGTCTGCATTACAGACCAGATCTTAATACCGCTGTCCTACATAATAATCAATGTACATTATGGACGTACTTAGTTAAGGGATGCCACTGGCCTATATGCGAATGCCCTTGTTAGTTTTATGTGCATTTTCTTTTACACATATTGACAATGTTGGTATTTACTCAATCAACAGGTACTTCCGCAGTTATTATCCATGAATAGTATTGAATGTCCAATCTACACTGTCGTGTGCTGCTGCTATTTCTTACCGTCTAGTTTTTTCCTCCCTTCAGCTTAACACAAATAAATGTGTGGTCAATATCGTCAACACTAAGAGCCACTATTAATTTGTTCTGCTCTTAATTGTCCCGTCTTTAATATTGTTAACCCATATCTTTGCACAGGTATTTATTGCGGGGCTTTGATTGTGCGAAGCAAATCGCATGCATCGTTTACGCCGTCTGCAGACATTGGTTTATCCAGCCCAGTTCGGCTTTGCCTTTGAAGCCGTTGTGCATGCACAGTTATTATCTCAAGATCGCGTGGCTAGTTCTCACGGGGAATGATTGTATGTAAGGCCGACGCACTAATATCAACCAGATCCAATATTAGCTGGCAAATTAGCGGACGATACCTTGACAACTGCCGGTACACACCCTCTTGACCATGACGCATAGTGACGCCCTCGACATAATTCGATCGTAGTTGTGCATTCAAGTGAAACTTGCTGGATAACCACTTAGGGTTTGGAATGAATTCCCCATCACTTTGAGGTCAACTGAAACTATAGCTATCTTCCGGTAATAAACCCTCAAGGTACATTTACTCCAAATTGCATTTTCACCTTAAATTTTTGGTTGGTCCCTTGTTCTTATGATGCCTTTTGTGCTCCCCTATTCATGATAATGCCTAATGATTATGTTTCGTTGCCTGTAAGCTGAGGATATAGGCGCTATCGAAGTTTATTATTATTATTAGTAGTAGTAGTAGTAGATACGTCTGCCATGCCATCTGACGATAACAATCAACGTGTTCAGAGCGACGACAACTACCGATCATCCGCGCCTCTGGCCAGATATATTGAACATCCCAAGTGGTTTGAGACTTGCTATTAATAATCTTGTTAACAACGAGGCACACGCACCTTTGTTTCAAACGGGCTGGTCGACATTCTTCGTGTAGCTTGATGGTAACCACGGAGTGTAATAGCAACAATCTCTGCAGGGTTCTTGTTTAAATAATTAAAGTTTTTGCTTACACAGCATATTTCTCAATCTTGGCATTGCTGTTTTTAAACACATTCGTGGTATTCGCGGTATTTGTCTGTCTGTGTCTCTTTCTGTAGCTAAAACAATTACAACTTTCCTTGTTAACAGTCTTTCAAACTATCACCTTCAAGAATATCGAAACATTTCAACTGATTCAAACTTGTTTGGAGAGTAATTATTCGGTATCCTTGTGTTTATCATAATGTGACGCTTTTACACTCCATGCATCGACTCACGATATTACTTAATTGTCGTGACAAACCTGGGACGTATTAAAAAAGAGAGAAAGTTGTGTTTGACAAACGTTGAAAGAGTGGTCTCGGGAAAAGGGGTCTAAGGATTAGCTGTTTCTGTTCGTACTGCCAACCAAGGGGTGGGGTGCAATTAAAGCCAGGGCCGTAGGGCAGAAAACGACCGCAGTAACTGACAAGTCGATTCATTCCACGGAAAGCTGGTGTTCTCTGATCAGATTAGACTGTTATTCGAACCCTTATTTTGAACCCGTATACCATCATGGGTACCCACAGGTGTGACCCCCGGCTTGACAACTTTTATTTCGATTTGAACGCGGTAGTTTCTGCTATTGTTTAAGACAACAGGTTACTTTAATGTTGATGTCCCTGTTAACGTGTTGTGTGATTGTGGAGAAGTGAAACTGGCAGTTTTGACAAAACAACGTTATTACACCTAACGATGTTTCAGAAATTACCAAAAAATCATTACCAAAACTGTTGCGCATCTTAAAATCCACTTTATAATGTAACATCATACTGTAAAAAAATACTTGAAATGCAATACTGCTATTTCCACCCCAAAATGTCAATACCGTTCTTCTTTATAGCATAGTACATAATTTTATGATAACACTGAGTAGTAATAATAATACTATTAATAATAAGACAAGGTATTATGAAAGTAATGCTTATTTCATAATCGACAAATCTACGTTGATGGTATTATGGATTCTTAGGGCGAAAACAACTTTGAATTTAAAAAACAAATTGGAAAAATCAACTAATCGTAATACATACTGCAATGTCCTTGGAATCAATGCAAAAATATTGTCAGCATTTGCAATACTTTTGAAATACTGACAATGTTATATTGACATTAATTTTCGCAAGCCATTAATTTTAGCTATCGGCATATAATAGGGCAACGTCTCAACGTCTCGATAAGCGAACCATTTGTGTAAAACACGCAGGGCTCGAGCAGTAGCAAACAGATTGCCGGACCGACACGATGTGTATCCAGACGGTGAGTAACTTTTGGTCCTGCGTTGCATGAAGTCTTAATAGGTTTAACACATTGTTGCACAAAGTCTAAAACGTTTTTAATACAGCGCGGTGTATAGTGAGCAGCTATTTGTACAGTGTGTCAAACGGGCTGGGCGACGTAGTATTTGCGTATGCATTTTTCTTTCTATCGCCAAAACTATTGCAACTGACCTTGTTAGTTTTACAGTTGGAATTCCTTCTTTATTTTCTTGTTGGGCAACAGTAGTTGTTCGGTCTCCTTGTGTCTCTCATACAGTGACACTTCTACACTCCATGCGTTGACTAACGATATCACTTAATGCTCAAGATCTGTGCAACTGCAATGTTCACTAGCTTCGCTCTCCTGCAATAAAACCTGGTTAATTCGATAATTTATCTAGTTGTCATCACAGTTAAGACACATGTTATAGCGATGGTTTTCTTAGTTGAGCATCAATGCACTTATATTAAAATATTGCGGCGAAACCTATTTCTTTTTGGAGCAAATGGTCAAATAAATTCTATGTCGGGTTTCATGACAAAGTTGGCATTATTCATAAAAAAAATTCACTTGTTGTTTAAATGGAAACACAAGTCACGGTATTGAGCTGATACTCCTATAAGAATTACTAAAACATAACTATTTGCAACTACACATAAGAATATCCCGCCAGTGGTTTACTGGGAAAACCTTGTCAAACACACAGCATATAAATTTCATGGACCACACCATACTTTTAGATAACCCTGCGCCACGAAGGTCATAGTCTTACCAAATTAAAGTATATTCCTATGCACATATTCCCACACTCTCCAGTAGGATATGGTCAAGATGTAATATTTATCCCATCATTCTTTTTATCGTTATGCAGTGGGCCTTTTCACAAGAGGCTCGCAAGGTCGATTCCATTGAGGTTCGTGCATACCTCGACCAAATAAACACTATGTGTTCTGCATTGAAGTAGCCCAACGCAATATTCCACATCCGTCGCGGTAGCTCAGACATTTATTAAACAATGAAGTTCGTTACACGGCATCACCAAATATACAACTGTACAATTCGACGAAACCAACATTGACATTCCTATTCAGTTTAAATAATAAAATAAAACAAATAGAATTGAAATTGAAAAGGCCGAAGTAAAAAAATTTAGAGTCCAACATATAAAGATAACATTTTCCTAGTTCTCCTCGAACGGCGTGACTATACACGTCAAGTCCAATTTAATAGTCGCCACCGCCCGCCGTTAATTCTTCCTCCCGGGGTTTTCACACCCCGAGTTTACACAATTTAGACGCTACCGTTTGTGTCGCTGTAATCTGCATATATAATTTAAGAACCCCTATTGGGTCTTGATCACTTAACCCACCACCACCTCAATTGCTGGACACGAAGTCGTCAGCAAGTGTAGTGTGAACATATTACTTATCCTCTTGGACTCTGGCCAAACCAGGGTTGTCCACGGTTTAACCACTAATAATTCGTTTTCCCCTTTAAGTGCCAACCATAATTATTGCTTTAGCTCCCCCGCACCTAACAATCATCATTACTCACCCTGTGGAACACTAACAGTTCTTGTTGGTTTAAAGCAGGGTGTGTCTCGTCTCATAAACATGGTTTTCGTTAATCGCTTAAGTACATTCCAAGCGATCTGTACTACTAAATATAACATATAAATGACCTTTTATTTGATCATGCGTCCAAATTCACCCTATGCAACATATTTTAACCTTTGTTTACTCTACCAGTTCTCTTTTTGCTAAACAAAATAACACGTTTGTTAGAGACTTGCGTTGGTTCTGTGTATGACGACCTCAATTAACACATACATACATACATACATACATACATACATACATACATACATACATACATACATACATACATACATACATACATACATACATACATACATACATACATACATACACACATGCACACATGCACATATACACACATACACACATGCATACATGCACACATACATACATACACACATACACACACATACATACATACATACATACAAGGAAGCATACATACATACATATATATGTGCATGTACACACACGCACACGCACACGCACGCACAAGTACCCAAACACACACACGCTCGTATGTACGCGAGCCTGCGCATACACATATGCACACATAAACAATACAAAGTTTATGATATACATACATATATTATATACGTACATACTACATATCTATGTTCATACATTCATCATTCATACAAGCGCATACACGCGCGTGCAATTGAAAAACTTACCATGCTATCTATTTACCATAATACTAAGTATGGAAAATGGACAATACATGAGAAGTAAATGTATTTTTAATATAATATAATATAATATAATATAATATAATATGATATGATATGATATGATATGATATGATATGACATGACATGACATGACATGACATGACATGACATGACATGACATGACATGACATGACATGACATGACATGACATGACATGACATGACATGACATGACATAACATGACATGACATGACATAACATAACATAACATAACATAACATAACATAAAATAACATAATATAATATAATATCATAAACACTTGAACCTCGTATTTATCTCCCTTTCCATCGAATCTACCAACTCCTAAAACACATAGTTTACACTAGTGAAGAGTAATTAGCATAACCTAGGAACAAGCAGGGATAGCACGCTGTTTGTTGTTCTGCTATACGCGCTAGTGCGGATGCGTGTCCTACTTCGGTTTGTTGTCAAACATAGCAACCCCGAATACTGACTGATACTAGTGCTGTGTGGCGGTGTGACGGTGATATGTGAAACTAGCTTTGTTGCCTGAGCTACTAAATGGTCGCATATTTACTGCCGTTGTCGAAACGCTTCGCCATATGATTTTGTGGACAGTCTTGGCGTCATGCTGGTGGCGAACACAATCGCACAAATCATCAAAGCCGGCCGCTGTCATTCAAGTCGGGAGCTGTCAAGATGCAAGACACGCTCCAGCGATACTTTAATCACCTTACTCCCTCGCCGGCCATGACAAAGGAGATGTGCCGCCGATATCAACACACTCAGACATTTATATTTGATTGTTGGCCAGGACGGGCATATTAGTTACAATATTAAATAACAGGAGTGTTTCAAGAGTGACTTGCTGTGTATGTAAGTGATCGACTTGGGTGCCGCTCAAATATGCCATGTTCAGTAAACAGAGCTGTTTCTCCGGCAAAACATATGTTATCTATATCAGTTCGAATATGCTCATGATCATGTCGAGATAAACGCATACCTCAAAATGCATAATAAACTGCAACATTTATATATTTTTGTTTTATGCGGTCGTTTAATAAAAAATCCATGTAACATTTAGTTCGCGCTTAGGATCTATGTTCCTCATATGGATCGGTTTGTGTGTTGTTGGTTTATTTTATAATATGTGTTTGCCCTGAGATGTTATGTACAAGTTGTTGGCGTAGGTAAAGTTGCAAGTTTCAAGGTGGATAGGTTGGTCATTTGTGTATAATAATAATTATGTTGAATATCATTGGCGCCAGTACTCTTCCCTGTGGCAATCCGTTTCTTTGTCTACGCCATTGACTCTTTTTTCCATCCAGTGTCACGACAAATCGCCTTTTTTCGATCATATTGCGTACTAGGTAAGTAAGATGAAGGTCACCGGTCATCTCTAGCATTTTGGTGAGGAAGTGTCAGATCAATGAAGTAATTAGTCTTTTTTCAAATCAATCTTCGATATTTTCTGTCAAGTTGAGAAGCTAGTCCGCGCAAGATTTCCAGGACGGAACCCGGCCTGTTATGGGATAATGTTTCCGTCAACGTGTTGGGCGAACCGGTTCAGCTTGTAGGTGTGGCACAGTAGGCTGATGGGTCTGAATCTCTTTGACTCAGATGGGTCTTTCCCTTGTTTCAGGGGTGCCACTACCTTTGCAAGTCATCCAATATAGTTACTAAATACAATCACAAAAATCGACTAGTTTGTTAAAGGGATAAAAAACAATGGTTACTTGAAATCATATTATATTACATCTTGCAGTATATTTCCATTTTCACGACACCGAACATTTCAATTAATTAATAATTCCAAATAATAGCCTGTCACATCGGCCTTCCTCGATTATGCATATTTTTCCGGTGGTTTAACAAGATTTAACAAGATTTACCATCCAAGCCAAAGGCCCAGATGGCAAGTGGACAAGGAAGCCATTGGCTTATCGAGAGTCCAACAATGTTCATCTACTTATAGCCCGCCCTCGTGAGATATGTGTCAACCTTGTTTTTAAACATATTCACGCTGCTAGCAGTTACACAATCTGTAGACAATTTGTTCCATTCATTTATTGTCCTCTGTGAGAACGAGTGCTTCCTGATGTCCAATCTACATTGATCCTTTACTAATTTTACCTCATGTCCTCTAGTTCTGCTATTCTTCTTGAGTGAGAAAAACATATTTCTATCAATATTTTCATACCCATTCAATATCTTAAAAACTTCAATCTGATCTCCTCTTAACCTCCTTGTCTCTAGAGTTGTTAAACCACATTCTTTCAGGCGTTCTTCATAACTAAGGTGTCTCAGTTCTGGAATCATCTTAGTTGCTCTCCTTTGTATGCGTTCAAGCGTATCTATATCCTTCTTACGATATGGTCTCCATGCTTGTATACAGTATTCTAAATGAGGTCTAACTATTGCCTTATAAAGAGGTATAATTAACTTTTTTCCCTTGTATGTTATGTTTCTTCTAATCAATCCAAGAATTTGATTACCCTTTGAAGCTGCAATACCACACTGCTCTGAAACTTTCATATCAGCGCTTATTGTAACTCCTAAGTCCTTTTCTTTTACAGTAGTACCCAGAACAGTATCTCCCATTTTATAGTTTACATTCAAGTTCCTATGTCCTGTATGTAGGCATTTACATTTCCCAAAATTGAACAACATCTGCCATTTCTCAGACCATTTCACTAATCTGTCTATATCGTTTTGTAAATGTTGTTTATCACCATCAGTATTAACCTTTCTAAACAGTTTTGTGTCATCCGCAAATTTCAGTACGTTACTTGTTATACTGTCGTCCAAGTCATTGATATAAATTAAGAATAATATAGGTCCTAATACTGATCCTTGAGGTACCCCACTCAAAACCGATTTCCAATTTGAAACTTCTCCATCTACTACAACTCGTTGTCTTCTGTCAGTCAGCCATTGTTCTATCCAGTCAGTTATGCTGTCCCCGATACCATGGGCTTTTAATTTAAGTAGTAATCTTTGATGTGGCACTTTGTCAAAAGCTTTCTGAAAATCTAAGTAGATAATATCTACTGGCGATCCCACGTCTATCCACTTAATGATTTCTTCCAAAAAACATAACATATTTGAGAAGCATGACCTCGCTTTAAGGAATCCGTGTTGAGATGAATTTAATAATTTATGCTTAACGAGGAAGCCCACCATATGGTTTTAAATTAACCTTTCTAATAATTTACAAATCACTGACGTTAAACTCACTGGTATGTAATTCTCTGACTTATTTATCGAACCCTTTTTAAATAATGGTATGATGTTTGCTTCTTTCCATTCAAACGGAACAACTCCCTCTTTTAATGACAAGTTGAATACTCTTGCAAGTGGTATACTGATTTGTTCTACTGTTTCCATTAGTAATTTTGGAGGAATCCCATCCACTCCCGGTGATTTGTTATCCTTCATTGCCTTTATTTTCTTAGCTACCAATTCTGGAGTTACAACTAACGGACCTAAATAGTTAGATTTAGCCCCCTGAAATTTAGCATCAGCAACTGGTAATGAACTAATATCTTCTTTGGTAAACACTGAACTGAAATAACCATTTAGGTCTTCCGCCATTAAAAACCCCTGTGATATTATATTTCCAGCACTGTCTTCTAGAGGTCCAACCTTGTCTTGTACGTTTTGTTTACTCCTGACATATGCATAAAAACTCTTGCTGTCATTTTTTATGTTACATGCTAGTTTTTGCTCATAGCTTCTTTTAGATTGTCTGATTTCAGTTGTAGCTGCATTAAGTGCCTCTTTGTATTTTCCTTTCTGGTACGCCTATAAACCCTCCACATAGTTTGTTTTAGCAATATTTTTCTAATAGCCACTTTTGACAAGTGTTTCTTTCTACACAGTTTTCCTTGTTTTTGGAAGGGAACACATTTATCGATGATACTCATTGATTGTTGATCCTCAATTCCTGTGCTCTCTAGAGAATTCCATTGTATGTGTCCATGGTTAAAATCTCCCATTATGATACATTCCCCTTTACTAACTTCCTTTATAGCGTTTTTTATGTTTGTGTTGTCCTCTTCGTTTATGTTTAGATTCGGTAAACAAATCCAACAGTTAATTTTGAATTTCCTGAAACAATTTTGCACCAAACAGCTTCATCGCAATCTGCTTCCCTTTCTAGTTTTATTTCATAAGCCTGAATAGATTCTTTAACATATAAAATAACTCCCCCGCCCCTTCTTCCTATTCGGTCTTTCCTGAACATTACATATCCTGTCAGTCCTAATTCAGCATCTGTTATATCTATGTTGGCCCATGATTCAGTTATACCAATTATGTGAGGGTCAATATCTTCTACCATAATGTTTAATTCGTTTTTCTTATTTACTATGCTCCTTGCATTTAAACATACGCATCTATAACCTTTTTCAGAGATGTTTTTTGGATGATTTGATATTGGTTTTTCTGTGCTAGTGGCCTCTTGTTCTGCTTGAGACACCTCTAGGTAATCCCCCTGCACTTCTATTTTAAAGAATGTTTACTTCCAAAAATAGTTGTCATTGTACCCAAGTCACTATCTACTGCTGCTGAAAGTTTGTCCGCGAATACTGCCGCCCCCTTTCCACTTAAATGAAGCCCTTCCTTCATGTACATATCAGCCCTCCAAACAAAACTTCCCCATAAATCCACAAATCCAACTTCCTCTTCCCTACATAGCTTCTGGACTAACATGTTACTTGCCATCCCCCGACAATTTCGATATTTGTGACCCCTCCTGCCCATTACAGGTAAAATCCCTGACAGTATTACCTGCTCAACCCGCGTCTGTTTTAGTGTTCTGACCAACTGCCTATATTTCCTAACTATGGCAGCTGTACCCTCCCTCTCTACGTTATTTGTCCCTACGTGTACTAAAACAGATCCACCCTTACCCGAGCCTACGATATTTTTTACCCTCTCAGTTATCGCCTCTATTTTGGCTGCAGGCAAGCAGACCACCACATCATCTCCCTTGTTTAAGACTCTGTCGGTCTTCCTAACTATCGAATCCCCCACAAACACCCTCGCTCTCTTCCTCACCCCCTCTATCACTGCTGCAGAATAACTCTTCCGTTCGATCCCCTCCATCACATTCTGTCCTGACCCCTTCCCTCCTGTCTCCTTCGCTCCTGTCTCCCCCACTTCCCACTCCTTTGCTCTTGTTATCGGAAAGCGTTGATGTGACGTCACTGGTGAGATAGAAGCGCAGCGAAACAAGGACTTTCCATTAATTCGCCTATGTTTACAGCGAAAGCGGTTGTTTCGAAGGTAGCGTCAACATTGTTTATTGTGCGGCATTCGGTTGTAATGGAAACAGTTGTAAGAATAGAGTAACATGTAGTTCATTTACGTTTTCCACACAGCCAACTTTGTTAAAAAAAGTGGCCGCAAACATCAAGCCCTCAAACATCAAGCCGACGAAGTAACGTGTTTCGACCGCGACCCGGGAAGATGGCAGCCCTGGGATATCCTGATGCTAAAATATATTTCAAAAGAGGATGATTTGCCGACAGTATTCCCAGTAGTGGAAGCTATGTTGATGTCATCAATCCGTAGAACCCGAAGTCTGATCGCAGTCAGCGACACGGGACGCAGTTGCTCGGACTTGATCGAGGTGATCGCTAACTGTTCCAGTCGGCCAGGACACCAAATTCCAGAACTTTATAGTAATTTGTAATAATTCGTAGCTGTTGATCATGGCAAACATAGCGAAACTGATTGTGAATAAAATGAAGAAAAAAATAAAGCATTACGGAATGAGCCCACGAGGAAGAAAAGTCTACTTGATTAAAAGTCAACGTGCAAATTATCCAACAAATTATCCTACTATCACTCATAAAAACACCGGCATGAATTTGGCGTAACCCGCAGTTGCACCTTCAATTTCAGTTACGTTGTAGATACGTGATTCATCCTGCCTCGCAAACGGACGGCATGTCACTGTCAGCACGATATTTTACTTTCTGACATAACCAAATTTCTCATCATATGGCTACAGCATATGTACAACTTTCACCTTGTCCTCAAATACTGTTACTTCCAGATAGCTATCAAAATTAGCAAAACAATTAATTAGAACTCGCCATATGGAGCTAGGCGTAGGCGATGGCCAGTTTATGTTTATTTATTATTGTTTTCGTTATGCGGAATTTTTTTTTTTTTTACCACGTGACATGTATTGTAGATATATGAGGAGAAGCTTGGCGGCTCTAATTGGTCGTTTTCACGGTTAGGTCAGAAAGTAAATAAGACCGTCGCTAAGCTGCTCCGAAAGAGCCGAATTCGAAAACGATTATGCGATATCACTTGCCACTGGCGGTTCTAAATCGCTTCTTTTTACTTTTTATTACTGAAAATTGGCATCGCCACCACTCGCCATAGTAACGCGAGTGAAACTATGCTGAAGCAGTACATAGAAATCGCTGATTAAATGTAAACCCATGTAATCAGTGACGTCACAACACCACGTGATCGCTCATCTCATTAACTTCGAATTTTAAGCGTGCTTTGTGAGTTATACGCATTAAACATGCAATTTTACCTTTAAATATTTGTTTTCTGTTATATTTTTATGTGGGAATGTGGTACATACAATATTATAATTTGTGTACACACCGAAAAAGCATTTTAGCTGGTTCTAGTTTTTATCCCCTTTAATTGTATATGAGACTGCATCCCGTACTGACGTAGCTTAACCGTTGTCTGTTGTACTGTGTAGCGTGTATGATGAGCTGATATTCTCTATTGTGTTCGTTGACGGAATGTATTAATTTTGGCTAGCGGCATATAATAGAGCAGCGTCTCGATAAGCGAACCATTTGTATAAAACACGCACTGTTTGATCAGTAGCGAACTGATTGCCGGACCGACACGATGTGCATCCAGACGGAGAGTATTGTTTTGTACTGCGTTTTATGAAGTCTGAATAGGTTTAATACATTATTGTACAAAGTTTAAATAATTTTTAATAAAGTGCTGTATATAGTGATCTTATATTTTTACAGCGAGGTGTATCAGTAGTACAATGTACGTAATTGAACTTTGTTACGAGTATACATGGTTACAACGTTGAGTGTATTAATTGTTCTGAGCACAGCCTCGAACAAAGTCTATAATTAATTCCGAATACCGAAATGTTTAAATTCTGTAAAACTGGTATATCACTGGTGTAGTATGTGGATTGTCTGTTTGATCGGAGGGAACTGGTCCTTCAATTAGCGATAGGTAAGGTACCATGTTTGAAAGGAAATTTTTTACTGAGTAATACTGTTATGTCGTGTCCAGGTCACGCGTGTGACAACGACCACTGTTGTAACAACGATGGCAGACAACGAGTGGCGTTGTATCATCGTAGGAGCATCAGGTTACCACAATATATGCAAATTTAACCAAATTAGTCAGACCTAATTTTACAACTTTAATTACAGATCTGGTAAACCTGAATCCCATGGGGAATTAATCTCCGTAATATCAGCAAAAATACCAAGATGACATTCCTTAAACTACTTGTATGTTATATCTTCATTTGTGGAAGAATGATAGGGACGCTGACATCTAAATCAAAGTACGAAAGGGATTCGCCAAAATATGTTGAGGAAAAACGAAAAAGAGGAAGAACACGACAATGAAATGTGGACAAAATGAACACACACTGCAAGCCTACGAGCATTCTGCTCTGACATAGGATGAACACAAGCAATCGGTTCTATGTACAGCACATCGAAACTGTGATATGAAGGGTTTCCAGTGGTGAAATCGACAATCCAGCAACGGCAAGTATCAAATGAGTGAAACATGACACCGAAACCACGTGCACATCTTCCTTATTTAACATTATACTTCCTCTTTGTGTTGTCACGTGTGATCGTCTGTTTTATTATTATAAACATCAGTCTAGTCTGCACTACAGACCAGATCTTAATACCGCTGTCCTACATAATAATCAGTGTACATTACAGACGTACCTAGTTAAGGGATGCCACTGGCCTATATGCGAATGCCCTTGTTAGTTATATGTGCATTTACTTTTACACATATTACTACTGCTATTTCATACCGTATAGTTTTTTCCTCTCTTAAGTTTGACAAAAATAAATGTGTGGTCAATATCTTAAACACTAAGAGCCATCATTAATTTGGTGTACTCTTACTTTTCCCGGTGTTTAATATTGTTAACCACATGTTTGCACGGGTATGATATTGATTGGTAATTTTCAATTTTGAAAGAACTGTGCCCTTTTCCCAGTAATAGGTTAATAGCTGTTAGTACAACAGTTACTACAATTCACTGGTAATGGATGAACACCGTCGTAAACAATAACTAGGAGAATACATTTACGTCCTCTGCGATTTGCAAAATAATTTATTAAACTTGCTCTTCTTTTTTTCGTAGCTATCATTTCAGGTGTTGAAAATAATCCCTTTAGTAATCTGCTGAATTATCCCCCTCATATTTAGTGTTTCATAGGCATAGAAACCGTTGCTATCATTTAATATTTGCCGACAATATTTGCTCGAAGTTTCGTTGGCGTTGGACAAACACTCCTCAATTCACTGTGCAGTGTTGCTGAGATATTCAGGTCATACTGTGAGCAGTAATACGGGACTATTGTTTATGCACAATGACTGTGCAAAGCAAATCGCATCCATTGTTTCCGCCGTCTGCAGACAATAGTTTAACAATCCAGTTCGGTTTTTTTTTTGAAGCCGTTGTGCATGCACAGTTATTATATCAAGATCACGGGGCTAGTTCTTATGATTGTGTGGAAGGCCGATCAAATGTTAGCTGGCAACACCTGAAATGGTAGCTACGAAAAAAAGAAGAGCAAGTTTAATAACATTCTTTAAAATAGAAGTGCGCGGGTTGAGCAGGTAATAGTGTCAGGGATTTTACCTGTAATGGGCAGGAGGGGTCACAAATATCGAAATTGTCGGGGGATGGCAATTAACATGTTAGTCCAGAAGCTATGTAGGGAAGAGGAAGTTGGATTTGTGGATTTATGGGAAAGTTTTGTTGGGAGGGCTGATATGTACATGAAGGATGGGCTTCATTTAAGTGGAAAGGGGGCGGCAGTATTCGCGGACAAACTTTCAGCAGCAGTAGATAATGACTTAGGTACAATGACAAATATTTTTGGAAGTAAACATTCTTTAAACTAGAAGTGCAGGGGTTTACCTAGAGGTGTCTCAAGCAGAACAAGAGGCCACTAGCACAGATAAACCAATATCAAATCATCCGAAAAACATATCTGAAAAAAGTTATAGATGCGTATGTTTAAATGCAAGGAGCATAGTAAATAAGAAAAACGAATTAAACATTATGGTAGAAGATATTGACCCTCACATAATTGGTATAACTGAATCATGGGCCAACATAGATATAACAGATGCTGAATTAGGACTGACAGGATATGTAATGTTCAGGAAAGACCGAATAGGAAGAAGGGGCGGGGGAGTTATTTTATATGTTAAAGAATCTATTCAGGCTAATGAAATAAAACTAGAAAGGGAAGCAGATTGCGATGAAGCTGTTTGGTGCAAAATTGTTTCAGGAAATTCAAAATTAACTGTTGGATTAGTTTACCGAAGTCCAAACATAAACGAAGAGGACAACACAAAAATAAAAAACGATATAAAGGAAGTTAGTAAAGGGGAATGTATCATAATGGGAGATTTTAACCATGGACACATACAATGGAATTCTCTAGAGAGCACAGGGATTGAGGACCAACAATTTCTATTTTTAATCCAGGATAGCTTTCTTACTCAGCACGTACTAGAACCAACCAGGGGAGAAAATGTATTAGATATAGTTTTGTCATCACAAAAAGAATTAGTGGACAATGTAAAAATATTTGAACCATTGGGTAATAGTGACCATAATCAAATACATTTTGACATCAATGTAAAATCAGAAAGTAAAAATAAGAAAACGTACAAGAGAAACTTCCACAAAGGTAACTACAAAAATATGAGAAAATACTTAGCAAAGCTAGATTGGAATAACATGCTGATGAATAAGACCGCAATTGAATGTTGGAATATTCTAAAATATGAAATTGAGAGTATCATCGATAAATTTGTTCCCTTCCAAAAACAAGGAAAACGGTGTAGAAAGAAACACTTGTCAAAAGAGGCTATTAGAAAAATAATGCTAAAACAAACTATGTGGATGGTTTATAGGCGTACCAGAAAGGAAGAAGACTATGCAAAATACAAAGAAGCACTTAATGCAGCTACAACTGAAATCAGACAATCTAAAAGAAGCTATGAGCAAAAACTAGCATGTAACATAAAAAATGACAGCAAGAGTTTTTATGCATATGTCAGGAGTAAACAAAACGTACAAGACAAGGTTGGACCTCTAGAAGACAGTGCTGGAAATATAATATCACAGGGGATTTTAATGGCGGAAGACCTAAATGGTTACTTCAGTTCAGTGTTTACCAAAGAAGATATTAGTTCATTACCAGTTGCTGATGCTAAATTTCAGGGGGCTAAATCTGACTATTTAGGTCCGTTAGTTGTAACTCCAGAATTGGTAGCTAAGAAAATAAAGGCAATGAAGGATAACAAATCACCGGGAGTGGATGGGATTCCTCCAAAATTACTAATGGAAACAGTAGAACAAATCAGTATACCACTTGCAAGAGTATTCAACTTGTCATTAAAAGAGGGAGTTGTTCCGTTTGAATGGAAAGAAGCAAACATCATACCATTATTTAAAAAGGGTTCGAGAAATAAATCAGATAATTACATACCAGTGAGTTTAACGTCAGTGATTTGTAAATTATTAGAACGGTTAATTAAAGACCATATGGTGGAATTCCTCGTTAAGCATAAATTATTAAATTCATCTCAACATGGATTCCTTAAAGCGAGGTCATGCTTAACAAATATGTTATGTTTTTTGGAAGAAATCACTAAGTGGATAGACGTGGGATCGCCAGTAGATATTATCTACTTAGATTTTCAGAAAGCTTTTGACAAAGTGCCACATCAAAGATTACTACTTAAATTAAAAGCCCATGGTATCGGGGATAGCATAACTGACTGGATAGAACAATGGCTGACTAACAGAAGACAACGAGTTGTAGTAGATGGAGAAGTTTCAAATTGGAAATCGGTTTTTAGTGGGGTACCTCAAGGATCAGTATTAGGACCTATATTATTCTTAATTTATATCAATGACTTGGACGACAGTATAACAAGTAACGTACTGAAATTTGCGGATGACACAAAACTGTTTAGAAAAGTTAATACTGATGGTGATAAACAACATTTACAAAACGATCTAGACAGATTAGTGAAATGGTCTGAGAAATGGCAGATGTTGTTCAATTTTGGGAAATGTATATGCCTACATACAGGACATGGGAACTTTAATGTAAACTATAAAATGGGAGATACTGTTCTGGGTACTACTGTAAAAGAAAAGGACTTAGGAGTTACAATAAGCGCTGACATGAAAGTTTCATAGCAGTGTGGTATTGCAGCTTCAAAGGGTAATCAAATTCTTGGATTGATTAGAAGAACCATAACATACAAGGGAAAAAAGTTAATTATACCTATTTATAAACAATAGTTAGACCTCATTTAGAATACTGTATACAAGCATGGAGACCATATCGTAAGAAGGATATAGGTACGCTTGAACGCATACAAAGGAGAGCAACTAAAATGATTCCAGAACTGAGAGACCTTAGTTATGAAGAACGCCTGAAAGAATGTGGTTTAACAACTCTAGAGACAAGGAGGTTAAGAGGAGATCAGATTGAAGTTTTTAAGATATTGAATGGGTATGAAAATATTGATAGAAATATGTTTTTCTCACTCAAGAAGGATAGCAGACCTAGAGGACATGAGGTAAAATTAGTAAAGGATCAATGTAGATTGGACATCAGGAAGCACTCGTTCTCATAGAGGACAATAAATGAATGGAACAAATTGTCTACAGATTGTGTAACTGCTAGCAGCATGAATATGTTTAAAAATAAGGTAGACACATATCTCATGAGGGCGGGTTATAAGTAGATGAACATTGTTGCACTCTAGATAAGCCAATGGCTTCCTTGTCCACTTGCCATCTGGGCCTTTGGCTTGGATGGCAAATCTTGTTAAATCTTGTTAAATGTAGCGGACGATACCTCGACAACTGCCGGTACACACTCTCTTGACCATGACGCCCTCGACTTAATTCGATCGTAGTTGTGCATTCACGTGAAACTAGCTGGACAACCATTTAGGGTTTGGAATGAATTCCCCATCACTTTGAGGTCAACTGAAACTATAGCTACCTTCCGGTAAAAAAACCCTCAAGGTACATTTACTCCAAATTGCATTTTCACCTTAAATTTGTGGTTGATCCCTTGTTCTGATAATGCCTTTTGTGCTCCCCTATTCATGATAGTGCCTAATGTTTCTGTTTTGTTGCGCCTGTAAGCCTAGAATTTATGCGCTATCGAAGTGTATGATTATCATTAGTAGTAGTAGATGCGTCTGCCATGGCATCTGACGTTAACAATCAACTTGTTCAGAGCGACGACAACTACCGATCAACCGCGCCTTTGGCCAGATATGTTGATCCCTCCAACAAGTGCTTTGAGACTTGCTATTAATAATCTTCTTAACAACGAGGCACACGCACCTTTGTGTCAAACGGGCTGGTCGACGTTCTTCGTGTATATTGATGGTAACCACGGAGTGTAATAGCAACAACATCAGCAGAATTCTTATTTAAATAATTAAAGTTTTTGTTTCAACAGCATATTTCTCAAACTTGGCATTGCCGTTTTAAGTCACATTCGTGGTATTCGCGGTATTTGTCTGTCGGTGTCTCTTTCTGTCACTAAAACTATTACAACTTTCCTTGTTAACAGTCTTTCAAAATATCACCTTCAAGAATATCGCTAAACTTCAACTTGTGCAAACTTTGGAGAGTAACAATTCGGTATCCTTGTATTTATCATAATGTGACACGACTCACGATATTACTTAATTTTCGTGAAATATCTGGGACACATGTGCCTTCGATAAAGTAGAAAGTTGTGTTTGACAAACGTTGAAAGAGTGGTCTCGGGAAAAGGGTCTAAGAGTTAGCTGTTTCTGTTCGTACTGCCAACCAAGGGGTGGGGTGCAATTAAAGCCATGACCGTAGGGCAGAAAACCCAGTAAGTGACAAGCCGATTCATTCCACCGACAACTTTGTTTTCTGATCTGATCAGACTTTTATTCGACACCTTATTTTGAACCCGAACACTATCAAAGACAACTTTTATTTCGATTTGAACGCGGCAGTTTCTGCTATTGTGGTAAGACAACAGTTGGCTTTAATGTTGATGTCCTTGTTAACGTGTTGTGTGTTTGTGGAGAAATTTTTACACCTAGCGATGTTTCAGAAATGTCATTACCAAAACTGATGCGCATTTTCAAATCCATTTCATAATGTAACATCTTACTGTCAAAAAGTGCAGAACTGTTTCCCCCAAAACATGTCAATACCTTTCCGCTCTATAACATAGTACATATGAAAACACTGAATAGTAAAAACAATAATAATAAGACAAGGTATTATGGAAGTAGTGTTTATTTAATAGTCGACAAATCTACTTTTATGGTATTATGGATTCTTAGGGCAAAAAAACTTTGAATTTAAAAACAAGTTGGAAAAATCAACTAATCGCAATACATACTGCAATGCCCTTTAAATTAACGCAAAAATATTGTAAGTATTTGCAATACTTTTGAAATACTCGCAATGTTTTACTGCCATTTTCCACAAAATATTGTAAATAATTCCCATAAATTTTGTGTTGCAATACTGTACTGCAATACGCAGTACTCAGAGTAGTGTGCACATCCCTTGTATCAAACTTGCTAGGTGAATACAGTTACTAAATGCAATAACTGAAATCGGTTAATGTGTTCATTTTATCCGGGCACTATATTATGCACTACTGTACAGCCGGACGTAGCGTGGTCTGAACCCCTACTGTGTAGCGTCTACGATGAGCTGATATTCTGTATTGTGTTCGTCGGTGGACTGTATTAATTTTTGCCAGCCATTAATTTTAGCTATCGGCATATAATAGGGCAACGTCTCAACGTCTCGATAAGCGAAACATTTGTATAAAACACGAAGGGCTTGAGCAGTAGCAAACAGATTGCCGGACCGACACGATGTGTATCCAGACGGTGAGTAACTTTTGGTACTGCGTTGCATGAAGTCTTAATAGGTTTAACACATTGTTGTACAAAGTCTAAAACGTTTTTACTACAGCGCGGTGTATAGTGAGCAGCTATTTGTACAGTGTGTCAAACGGGCTGGGCGACGTAGTCTTCGCGATAGATATACGGCCGTCATACTCACAATTTGTATTTCTATTCATAAGAGGCTCCCAAGGTCGAGTCCATTGAGGTTCGTGCTTACCTCGACCAAATAAGCACTATATGTGTTCTGCACTGATGTAGCACAACGCAATATTCCACGTCCGTCTCGGTAGCTGAGACATTTATTAAACAATGAAGTTCGTTACACGGCAATTTAATAGCCGTCACCGCCCGCCGTTAATTCTTCCTCCATGGTTTTTCATACCCCCAGTTTACATAATTTAGACGCTACCATTGGTGGCGCTGTAATCTGCATAGATAATTTAAGAACCCCTATTGGGTCTTGATCACTTAACCCACCATCACCTCAGTGGCTGGACATGATGTCGCATGTGCAAATATTACTTCTCCTCTTAAACTCTGGCCAAACCAGGGTTGTCCAGGGTTTAACCACTATTAATTCGTTTCCCCGTTTAAGTGCCAACCATATTGCTTTAGCTCTCCCGCACGTGACAATCATCATTACTCACTCTGTGAAACACTAACAGTTCTTGTTGGTTTAAAGCAGGGTGGTTCCCGTCTCACAAACCTGGTTTTGTTAATCTCAGGATATTAATAAAACTAAAAATACAGTTAAAGTACATTCCAAGCGATCTATACTACTAAATATAACATAAATGACCTTATACTTTACCATGCGTCCAAATTCAGCCTATGTAACATATTTTGGCCTTTGTTTACCATTTCTCTTTTTGCTAAACAAAATAACACGTTTGTTAAAGACTTACGATGGTTATGTGTATGCCGACCTCAATTAATACATACATACATACATACATACATACATACATACATACATACATACATACATACATACATACATACATACATACATACATACATACATACATATATACATATACATTCATACACACACACACACACACACACACACACACACACACACACACACACACATATACACGCACGCACTCATGCATACATACATACATACATACATACATACATACATACATACATACATGCATACATACATACATACATACATGCATACATACATACATACATACATACATATATACTTGCATATACACACATGCACACGCACACGCACACGCACACGCAAACACACACACACACACACACACACAAACACAAACACACAAACACGCCCGCATGTAAGCACACACATATGCACACATAAACAAATCAAAGTATATTATAAACGTATATATATTACATACGTACATACTACATATCTATGTTCATACTTGCATCATTCATATACGCACGCAAGCACGCACGCACGCACACGAACGCACACGCGCTAGTGCGCATGCGTCACCTACTTCGGTTTGTTGCCAAACATAGCAACCCCGAATACTGACTGATGCTAGTGCTGTTTGGCGGTGTGACAGTGATATGTGAAACTAGCTTTGTTGTCTGAGCTATTAAATGGTCGCATATTTACTGCCGTTGTCGAAACGCTTCGCCGTATGATTTTGCGGACAGGCGTGGCGCCACGCTGGTGGCGAACACAATGGTCAAATCATCAAAGCTGACCGCTGTCATTCAAGTCGGGAGCTGTCAAGATCCAAGACACGCTCCAGCGATACTTTAATCACCTACTCCCTCGCCGGGCTTGGCAATGGAGATGTGCCGCCGATATCAACACAAACAGACGTTTATATATAATTGGCCAGGACGGACTTATTAGTTACCATATTAAATGACAGGAGTGTTTCAACACGTGATGAGTGACTTGGTGTGTATGTAAGTACGCATACCTCAAAATGCGTAATAAACTGCAACAGTGATATCATTTTATTTTATGCGCTTTCTGCGGGAAATCCTGCTTTTCACCTTGATCTCGCTTTCCCGCTTTTTGACTGAAATGTCCCGCTTTTTTGGCACTTTTCCCCTAATTATATTACCCCAAAATTATTTCTTGCATTTTGGCATTGGGCTCGGCGTGAAAAACGATGTCAAACGACACACAGAGCGCGACTGCCATAGAACGAAGGCTTCTGCTCTGTCACGTACGGGTGGCGGTATCGCTCGGTGTGTCGCCGCCGGCACCGAGGTTGACAGGGCAACGGCAGCAGAAACCATGTTTGCCAATTTTATTGCCTAGAGCAACTTTCCGTTGACGACAACGGATGATTTTAGCAAGACGGTTGGGACAATGTTCCCAGATTCTGACATTGCCAAAAACGTTCTCGGCGGGGAAAACCACGACCACCCAGACCATCTAGGGAGCGCTTGCTCCAGACTTTAATCGGCTACGTTTCTTATTATTATAACACAATTCTGCCACATGTAACTACAATCAAGCACACTCTTCAAAGTGAATGACAATATTTAATTGTTATCAACCCTGAAACATTAATATTTTCTAGCTATAATGTTTACTTACTTATCCTCTTAGGCTCTATTTGGTGTATATGAGGTCACTAAGTTGTTATTTTATATGCAATATACTGTTTTTATAATTATTCATGATAAAAACATTATGAATTGTTTTTTTACATTTTGGTTGACTATCCCATTAAATTTAGTTTAAATGGATTGTTGCGTTCTTTTTTGCGTACGGGTGTTGCTATTACAACAATTTCCTTGTGAATCATTTGATATGGTCATTTGGATGACATGTGCTTGCGCGCGCATATGTCGTGAGCTGTACTCAAAATTGACTGTTGCAATATTGTACTGCAATAAGCAATACACCGAGTAGTGTGCACATACTGGTATGTAAATGCAGGCTGAATACAGTTACTAAATAGAATCACTGAAATCGGTTAATTTGTTAATTTTATTCAGGCACTACATTGGGCTTTACTGTACAGCCGGACGTACCGTAACCGTGGTCTGACTCCCTATCTTGTAGCATCTATAATGAGCTGACAACCTCCATTGTGTTCGTCGGCGGAATGTATTAATTTTAGCTAGCGGCATATAATAGAGCAACGTCTCGATAAGCGAACCAGTTGTGTAAACACGCAGGGCTTGACCAGTAGCAAACTGAAATTTGTCGGACCGACACCATGTGCATCAACACGGCGAGTATTTGTTGGTACTGCGTTGTATAAAGTCTGAATAGGTTTAGCACATTGTCGTACACAGTCTAGATCGTTAATACAGCGCTGTATACAGTGAACAGCTATTTGCATCAGGTAGAATATCTGGTTCGATAGGAGAATGTGTCCAGAGTAACGATGCTATGTGGTGTTTAGTTGCACGGGCGTAACACCGACATGAACTGCATTGGTAATACCTTCGGATGGCGGTGTAGTGAAACGATAGTCAGTCAAAGTCAAACAACCATCCTTCATTCTTTCTTTATGATAGTATGTACGTCGCATTATCTATTGTGTCACATCGTGTTAACATCTCTCGAAAAAAAACAAGATTCGAACAGAGGGAAACGTTCCAATAATATATATGTGCAGCGCCCATGTGTTTTCCTATATGCAATGAGTACTTAAGTACTAATGTACAAAATACCGACATACTGGAGCTTAAGTTTACCACATCCTATATACTGCTTAACATAAAATACTGATGGAATTATTTATCGTAATGCCAACATGAGTAGTAAGGTGAAATTCCATTAACTTTTTGTTCATTCCATCTTCTTTTTGGAAGAAAAGGACGTCGGAAATCTAAGTCACAGACATTTACTAAACAATAAAGTTCGTTACACGGCATCACCAAGTAAACAACTGTACAATTCGACGAGACCAACATTGACATCCCTAGTCAGTTTAAATAATAAAATAAAACAAATAGAATTGAAATTGAAAAGGCCGAAGTTTTAGCTACTGAGAGGCAAAACAGGTACGAACCGACGATGTTCACCCTTTCTGAAAAGTCCAACATATCAAGATAACATTTTCCTAGTTCTCCTCCAACGGCGTGACTATACACGTCAAGTCCAATTTAATAGTCGCCACCGCCCGCCGTTAATTCTTCCTCCACGGTTTTTCATACCCCGAGTTTACACAATTTAGACGCTATCATTGGTGGCGCTGTAATCTGCATAGATAATTTAAGAACCCCTACTGGGTCTTGATCACTTAACCCACCACCACCTCAGTTGCTGGACACGACGTCGTCAGCAAGTGTCGTGTGAACATATTACTTCTCCTCTTGGACTCTGGCCAAACCAGGGTTATCTACGGTTTAACAACTATTAATTCGTGTCCCCCTTTAAGTGCCAACCATATTGTTTTAGCTCTCCCCGCACGTGACAATCATCATTACTCACTCTGTGAAACACTAACAATTCTTGTTGGTTTAAAGCAGGGTGGTTCCCGTCTCACAAACCTGGTTTCGTTAATCTCAGGGTATTAATAAAACTAAAAATACAGTTAAAGTACATTCCAAGCGATCTATACTACTAAATATAACATATAAATGACCTTATACTTTACTATGCGTCCAAATTCAGCCTATGTAACATATTTTGGCCTTTGTTTACCATTTCTCTTTTTGCTAAACAAAATAACATGTTTGTTAGAGACTTACGATGGTTATGTGTATGCCGACCTCAATTAATACATACATACATACATACATACATACATACATACATATATACATACATACATACATACATACATACATACATACATACACACACATATATACACACATACACACACACACACACACACACACACACACACACACACACACACACACACACACACATATGCACACATAAACAAGTCAAAGTATATCATATACATAGATATATTATATACGTATATACTACATATCTATGTTCATACATTCATCATTCATACACGCACAAACGCACGCCCGCATGCACGCCCGCACGCACACACGCACGTACGCTCACGCACGAACGCACGTACACGCGCTACTGCGCATGCGTCACCTACTTCGGTTGATACTAGTGCTGTGTGGCGGTGTGACGGTGATATGTGAAACTGGCTTTGTTGTCTGAGCTACTAAATGGTCGCATATTTACTGTCGTTGTCGAAACACTTCGCCGTATGATTTTGTGGACAGTCTTGGCGTCACGCTGGTGGCGAACACAATCGTCAAATCATCAAATCATCAAAGCTGACCGGTGTCATTCAAGTCGGGAGCTGTCAAGATCCAAGACACATTCCAGCGATACTTTAATCACCCACTCCCTCGCCGGGCTTGGCAATGGAGATGTGCCGCAGATATCAACGCACTGAGACGTTTATATTTGATCATTGGCCAGGACGGACATATTAGTTACCATATTAAATGACAGGTGTGTTTCAACACGTGATGAGTGACTTGCTGTGTATGTAAGTGATCGACTTGGGTGCGCTCAAACATGCCATGTTCGATAAACAGAGCTGTTTCTCCGGAAAAATATATGTCACCTATATCAGTTCGAATATGCTCATGATCATATCGAGATAAAAGCATACCTCAAAATGCATAATAAACTGCAACAGTTATATAATTTTGTTTTAAGCGGTCGTTTAATAAAAAAATCTATGTAACATTTTGTTCGCGCTTAGCATCTCTGTTCTTCATATTGAACGGTTTGCGCGTAATTTTTCATTTGACTTCCGGCTACTTGGACTTGGTGCAGCGACTTGAATTTGGTGTAGATCATTTACATAAAAACGCGGTATATCAAATAGAATAAGTATTACTATTGAATATATATTATACACAAACGTATTGTAGACATATATTAGGAAACAGGTTTTGTTAATTATTAGTCAGAGGAAGTATTTTAGAATAAGTTAGTTTCGGATTCTGTCAGGGAATTCAGCGAGCGATAATAGGGTTGTTTACTATTCGAAAATTGAGATAGCATAGTGAATAGTTTACACTGGCTAATATATATATATATATAAGATAAAGTGATCTATTTACTTAAATTACATACATAAGGTAATATCTGACATAGTGGTAGTAAACGTTTTCGGTAAAAAGGAATTAACAGCAGGATTTTAGCGTAAATTAGTACACACTGACTTCGTTGTTTCGTTACACAGTGTTCTCCGTATTCGCTAGGTGGCAGGTTTTTTCTTCTCATGCGAGGTTAATAGAAGACACAGTTAGCAAGTATATTAGACTAAAGTGTTCTTTTGATCACAAAAACAGCCTTATTCAAGGCTAACGTTGCAAACTAATTAAAACTAAATTGTATGATGGCGCCGTGCAAACGGCAGTTAAAGGCCACAAGGCACTTAATTTGTGGCAGTTGCAGTAACTGGGTGGACTTCGTCAAGTCTGGATGCGAGAAGTCCTGGGCTGAGGTCCAGGCAGATAGTTTTAGTTTTGAGTGTAGGGGATGTACGAAGATGAAGGAACTAGAGGTGGAGTTGGAAAAGCTGAGGCTGCTCGTTGTGGCAATGGTGGGAAGGGAACAGGGGGGTTGTGCCAGTAGTTCCGGTGGGGGAACAGTAGACGATGAAGTGGGGAAAGACACACGAGATGCTAGGGAGAGCTCATCGCAGCCTGGGAGGAAGCTGAGAGGAGGGAAGGTGACAGGTCGTAGGGAGACAGGA
Organism: Lamellibrachia satsuma; assembly: GCA_033239005.1. Taxonomy (NCBI): domain Eukaryota; kingdom Metazoa; phylum Annelida; class Polychaeta; order Sabellida; family Siboglinidae; genus Lamellibrachia; species Lamellibrachia satsuma. The sequence goes on along the minus strand of BSQZ01000021.1, from coordinate 5,737,755 downwards.
CGTAAGGAGACGGGAAGGAAAGGAACGGGAGGGAAGACAAACGGAGCGAAGGAGAGAGGAGTAGGGGAGACAGGAGGAAAGGAGAAGGGAGTGGGGGAGACGGCAGGGAAAACAACCGGAGTGAAGGAGAGGGAAGTGGGAGAGACATGAGAAAAGGAGTGGGAAGTGGGGGAGACAGGAGCGAAGGAGACAGGAGGGAAGGGGTCAGGACAGAATGTGATGGAGGGGATCGAACGGAAGAGTCATTCTGCCGCAGTGATAGAGGGGGTGAGGAAGAGAGCGAGGGTGTTTGTGGGGGATTCGATAGTTAGGAAGACCGACAGAGTCTTAAACAAGGGAGATGATGTGGTGGTCTGCTTGCCTGGAGCCAAAATAGAGGCGATAACTGAGAGGGTAAAAAACATCGTAGGCTCGGGTAAGGGTGGATCTGTTTTAGTACACGTAGAGACAAATAACGTAGAGAGGGAGGGTACAACTGCCATAGTTAGGAAATATAGGCAGTTGGTCAGAACACTAAAACAGACGCGGGTTGAGCAGGTAATACTGTCAGGGATTTTACCTGTAATGGGCAGGAGGGGTCACAAATATCGAAATTGTCGGGGGATGGCAATTAATATGTTAGTCCAGACGTTATGTAGGGAAGAGGAAGGTGGATTTATGGGGAAGTTTTGTTGGGAGGGCTGATATGTACATGAAGGATGGGCTTCATTTAAGTGGAAAGGGAGCGGCAGTATTCAAGGACAAACTTTCAGCAGCAGTAGATAGTGACTTGGGTACAATGACAAATATTTTTGGAAGTAAACATTCTTTAAACTAGAAGTGCAGGGGTTTACCTAGAGGTGTCTCAAGCAGAACAAGAGGCCACTAGCACAGATAAACCAATATCAAATCATCCGAAAAACATATCTGAAAAAAGTTATAGATGCGTATGTTTAAATGCAAGGAGCATAGTAAATAAGAAAAACGAATTAAACATTATGGTAGAAGATATTGACCCTCACATAATTGGTATAACTGAATCATGGGCCAACATAGATATAACAGATGCTGAATTAGGACTGACAGGATATGTAATGTTTAGGAAAGATCGAATAGGAAGAAGGGGCGGGGGAGGTATTTTATATGTTAAAGAATCTATTCAGGCTTATGAAATAAAACTAGAAAGGGAAGCAGATTGCGATGAAGCTGTTTGGTGCAAAATTGTTTCAGGAAATTCAAAATTAACTATTGGATTAGTTTACCGAAGTCCAAACATAAACGAAGAGGACAACCCAAAAATAAAAACGCTATAAAGGAAGTTAGTAAAGGGGAATGTTTCATAATGGGAGATTTTAACCATGGACACATACAATGGAATTCTCTAGAGAGCACAGGGATTGAGGACCAACAATTTCTATTTTTAATCCAGGATAGCTTTCTTACTCAGCACGTACTAGAACCAACCAGGGGAGAAAATGTATTAGATATAGTTTTGTCATCACAAAAAGAATTAGTGGACAATGTAAAAATATTTGAACCATTGGGTAATAGTGACCATAATCAAATACATTTTGACATCAATGTAAAATCAGAAAGTAAAAATAAGAAAACGTACAAGAGAAACTTCCACAAAGGTAACTACAAAGATATGAGAAAATACTTAGCAAAGCTAGATTGGAATACCATGCTGATGAATAAGACCGCAATTGAATGTTGGAATATTCTAAAATATGAAATTGAGAGTATCATCGATAAATTTGTTCCCTTCCAAAAACAAGGAAAACGGTGTAGAAAGAAACACTTGTCAAAAGAGGCTATTAGAAAAATAATGCTAAAACAAACTATGTGGAGGGTTTATAGGCGTACCAGAAAGGACGAAGACTATGCAAAATACAAAGAGGCACTTAATGCAGCTACAACTGAAATCAGACAATCTAAAAGAAGCTATGAGCAAAAACTAGCATGTAACATAAAAAATGACAGCAAGAGTTTTTATGCATATGTCAGGAGTAAACAAAACGTACAAGACAAGGTTGGAACTCTAGAAGACAGTGCTGGAAATATAATATCACAGGGTTTTTTAATGACGGAAGACCTAAATGGTTACTTCAGTTCAGTGTTTACCAAAGAAGATATTAGTTCATTACCAGTTGCTGATGCTAAATTTCAGGGGGCTAAATCTGGCAATTTAGGTCCGTTAGTTGTAATTCCAGAATTGGTAGCTAAGAAAATAAAGGCAATGAAGGATAACAAATCACCGGGAGTGGATGGGATTCCTCCAAAATTACTAATGGAAACAGTAGAACAAATCAGTATACCACTTGCAAGAGTATTCAACTTGTCATTAAAAGAGGGAGTTGTTCCGTTTGAATGGAAAGAAGCAAACATCATACCATTATTTAAAAAGGGTTCGAGAAATAAGTCAGAGAATTACAGACCAGTGAGTTTAACGTCAGTGATTTGTAAATTATTAGAAAGGTTAATTAAAGACCATATGGTGGAATTCCTCGTTAAGCATAAATTATTAAATTCATCTCAACATGGATTCCTTAAAGCGAGGTCATGCTTAACAAATATGTTATGTTTTTTGGAAGAAATCACTAAGTGGATAGACGTGGGTTCGCCAGTAGATATTATCTACTTAGATTTTCAGAAAGCTTTTGACAAAGTGCCACATCAAAGATTACTATTTAAATTAAAAGCATGGTATCGGGGATAGCATAACTGACTGGATATAACAATGGCTGACTGACAGAAGACAACGAGTTGTAGTAGATGGAGAAGTTTCAAATTGGAAATCGGTTTTGAGTGGGGTACCTCAAGGATCAGTATTAGGACCTATATTATTCTTAATTTATATCAATGACTTGGACGACAGTATAACAAGTAACGTACTGAAATTTGCGGATGACACAAAACTGTTTAGAAAGGTTAATACTGATGGTGATAAACAACATTTACAAAACGATCTAGACAGATTAGTGAAATGGTCTGAGAAACGGCAGATGTTGTTCAATTTTGGGAAATGTAAATGCCTACATACAGGACATAGGAACTTGAATGTAAACTATAAAATGGGAGATACTGTTCTGGGTACTACTGTAAAAGAAAAGGACTTAGGAGTTACAATAAGCGCTTATATGAATGTTTCAGAGCAGTGTGGTATTGCAGCTTCAAAGGGTAATCGAATTCTTGGATTGATTAGAAGAAACATAACATACAAGGGAAAAAAGTTAATTATACCTCTTTATAAAGCAATAGTTAGACCTCATTTAGAATACTGTATACAAGCATGGAGACCATATCGTAAGAAGGATATAGATACGCTTGAAAGCATACAAAGGAGAGCAACTAAAATGATTCCAGAACTGAGAGACCTTAGTTATGAAGAAAGCCTGAAAGAATGTGGTTTAACAACTCTAGAGACAAGGAGGTTAAGAGGAGATCAGATTGAAGTTTTTAAGATATTGAATGAGTATGAAAATATTGATAGAAATATGTTTTTCTCACTCAAGAAGGATAGCAGAACTAGAGGACATGAGGTAAAATTAGTAAAGGATCAATGTAGATTGGACATCAGGAAGCACTCGTTCTCATAGAGGACAATAAATGAATGGAACAAATTGTCTACAGATTGTGTAACAGCTAGCAGCGTGAATATGTTTAAAAACAAGGTTGACACATATCTCAGGAGGGCGGGCTATAAGTAGATGAACATTGTTGGACTCTCGATAAGCCAATGGCTTCCTTGTCCACTTGCCATCTGGGCCTGTGGCTTGGATGGCAAATCTTATTAAATCTTGTTAAATCTAGTTGGTTTATTTTATAATATGTTTTTGCCCTGAGATGTTATGTACAAGTTGTCGGCGTAGATAAAGTGTCAAGGTGGATAGGTTGGTCATTTGTGTATAATGATAATTATGTTGAATAATATTGGCGCCAATACACTTCCCTGGGGTAATCCGTTTCTTTGTCTACGCCATCGACTCTTTTTACCATCCACTGCCACGACAAATCGCCTTTTTTCGAGCATATTGCGTGCTAGGTAAGTAAGATGGAGGTCACCGGTCATCTCTAGCATTTTGGCGAGGAGGTGTTAGATCGATGAAAACAGCTCCGGTAATTAGTCATTTATTTCTAATTAATCTTCGATATTTTCTGTCAAGTTGAGAAGCTAGTCCATGCAAGATTTCCAGGACGGAACCCGGCCTGTTCTGAGATAATGTTTCCGTCAACGTTTTGGGCGAACCGGTTCAAGATCAATAGCTTGAACAGCTTGTAGGTGTGGCACAGCAGGCTGATGGGTCTGAAACTCTTTGACTCAGATGGGTCTTTCCTTTGTTTCAGGGGTGCCACTACCTTTGCATGTCATCCAGGCCTGTTGTTTTGCCATTTTCAGTGCGTTGGCACCGGCTTCGACTTCTTTTGCATCGAACATGTTAGTAAACCCCGGGTCACTGGGGCATCTTGGCAGCAGTTGATGAACAACGTGGTCTGCTGTAGTGTTGTAGTGTTATTTAGGCTTTCATGGATCGTTGCAGAGTATTCGTATCATTATTACAGACTTATTGCTACTTTGTAATATGTATGACGATTCAATCAGTCTCTGCCATGATTTACAGCGTTCCTCTAAGATGGTGCTCATCAGCTCCTCTCCTGTCTCAATGGTGTGTTCGGCTTAGGGATCTGATTCCTATTTATGAATGTATTAAGTATACGTTTCAGCCGACGCGGGTGTCAAGCCGTGGCCAGAGAACTACTCGCATACTTTGTACGAGGCTGCACTCAGATCTACTCTTAAACTTTCAGTGTCAGTATATATATATATATATATATATATATATATATATATATATATATATATATATATATATATATATACAAACCTACTAACATTGCTCGATTATAATGTACCCTGTACTACCCACAAGGTTTCATCGTGCTGTGAAAAGAACTATCCACAAACGTACACTGCATAACCAAAACTACTCACCGTCTGGGTACACATCGTGTCGACTCAGCAAATGTCAGTTTGTTGCCGTTCATACTCTGGTGTGGTTGGTGTATCGAGCCATTGCTAATGTTTGTGCAACTTGTTAAACATACAGCGTCGTTGAAAGCAATATATAATATTACTTAATCATTAACGTGCTGACGTGACTGGGGATACGATTGAAGGAAAGTCCGTGACGTTCAATCACACTGTGACGTAGAATTATATGCGAACTGCTGAGTCACGATGCCGCTCAAACTCCCCGCCAGTGGCGCTACTAAACATTTCACCACTGCAACAACTTACATTTCATGTGCAGATTCTGCACATTTAAATTTGGTACACTCGTAAGTGTTGTCAAGAAAGCTCTCACTTTCAGTTGTATATAATTGTGGACAGTGTTTGCGTTGAAATATGTCTAGAAACACAACAACGTTCGTTTTTGTTTGAAACTATGTTACATATTCACTGAAACAAATCGTCAACAACAATCACGTTGCCCAACCAACCGCTTGTTCATATCGCTCCGTAACTGTCCATCGTGAATTTATAATCAAGTTTTGGCAGTTTGGCGCTGGGTGGCGCCACCGTTGGGGAGTGTGGACAACGCTGTACGTGATGGATCAGATCATAGTTACTTCCAACTGTTGTTCCGAATATAGTGAAGCAATAGCTGTCAACATTACCGCTTTCGGCAGGAAATCCCGCTTTTCACCTTGATCTCGCTTTCCTGCTTTTTGACTGAAATGTCCCGCTTTTTTTGGCACTTTTCCCCAAATTTTTTACCCCAAAATTAAATATATTTCTTGCATTTTGGCATTGGGCTCGGCGTGAAAAACGATGTTAAACGACACACAGAGTGCGACTGCCATAGAACGAAGGCTTCTGCTGTATGGGTGGTTGTATCGCTCGGTGTGTCGCCGCCGGCACCGAGGTTTAACAAGATTTAACAAGATTGCCATCTCGAACAACAAGTTCCAGATGGCAAGTGGACAAGGAAGTCAATGGCTTATCGAGAGTCCAACAATTTTCTCATCTATGTGTAGCCCGCCCTTATCAGATATCTGTCAATTCTATTTTTAAACATATTCACACTACTAGCATTAACACAATCATTTGGCAGTTTGTTCCATTCATTTATCACCCTCTGTGAGAAAGAGTACTTTCTCATGTCCAACCTACACTGTTCCTTAACTAATGTTGCTTTGTGACCTCTGGTTCTACTGCCTTCTTTAAGTTTGAAGAACATATTCCTATCAACATCCTCATAACCGTTCACTATTTTAAACACTTCTATTTGGTCTTCTCTTAGTCTGCTGGTCTCTAGTTTTGTCAAACCACACTGTCATAAGCGACTTTCATAACTAAGGTCTCTTAATTCTGGAATAATTTTAGTTGCTCTTTGTTGTATTCTTTCTAGCTTGTCTATGTCTTTTTTACGATATGGCATCCATGCTTGAATACAATATTCAAAATGTGGTCTAACTATTGCTTTGTACAGGGGTACAATTAGATGTTTCTCCTTATATGTGATAGTTCTCCTAATTAGCCCTAGAATTTGATTTCCTTTCGAAGCAGCAATCCCACATTGCTCTGAAAATTTCATGTCAGCACTAAATGTTACTCCTAAATCCTTTTCTTGTGTGGTTCTACCTAGTACAGCATCCCCCATTTTATATTCCTCGTCCATATTTCCAGGTTGACAGGGCAACGGCAGCAGAAAATATGTTTGCCAATTTTATTGCCAAGAGCAACTTCCCGTTGACGACAACGGATGATTTTAGCAAGACGGTTCGGACAATGTTTCTCGATTCTGACATTGCCAAAAAAGTTCTTGACGGGGAGAACCACGACCACCCAGATCATCAAGGGAGCGCTTGCTCCAGACTTTAATCGAGTACGTTTCTTATTATTATTAAAAAAATGTCTGCCACATATAACTACTATCAAGCACACTCTTCAAAGTGAATGACAATGTTTAATCGTTATCAACCCTGAAAGGCCCAAACACCTTCCTGAATAGATAGTGTAGCCTACAATCGCCAGATGCCAGCACTAAGCAGCCTATGTGTAATTTTAGACTTGAAGTATGATTATGTAAGTAATGTAATGTTATGTTCAGTGATGTCTAGTCAACAAGGACCTCTATATATTGTGACATATATGTCACGTGGGGCCATAAGGGATTAAGGAGTCAGAGTCAACATTTTCTAGCTGTAATGTTCACTTACTTCTCCTCTTATGCTCTGTTTGATGTATATAAGGTCACTGAATTGTTATTTATATGCAATATACTGTTTTTACAATTATTCATGATGAAAACATTATGAAATTATGTTTTAATGGTGGTAAAAATTAAGAGTAAACCAACTGTATTTTGTAAAAAAAAAAAAATTATGATTTTGGTTGACTATCCCATTAAATATTGGTTTAAATGAATTGTTGCGTTCTTTTTTGTGTATGAGTGTTGCTATTACAACAATTTCCTTGTAAATCATTTGATGTGGTCATTTGGATGACATGTGCTTGCGCGCGCATATGTCGTGAGCTGTACTCAAAATTGACTGTTGCAATATTGTACTGCAATAAGCAATACACCGAGTAGTGTGCACACACTGGTATCTAAATACAGGCTGAATACAGTTACTAAATAGAATCACTGAAATCGGTTAATTTGTTAATTTTATTCAGGCACTACATTGGGCTTTACTCTACAGCCGGACGTAGCGTAACCGTGGTCTGACTCCCTATCTTGTAGCATCTATAATGAGCTGCCAACCTCCATTGTGTTCGTCGGCGGAATGTATTAATTGTAGCTAGCGGCATATAATAGAGCAACGTCTCGATAAACGAACCAGTTGTGTAAAACACGCAGGACTTGACCAGTAGCAAACTGAAATTTGTCGGACCGACACCATGTGTATCAACACGGCGAGTATTTGTTGGTACTGCGCTGTATAAAGTCTGAATAGGTATAATACATTGTCGTACACAGTCTAGATCGTTAATACAGCGCTGTATGCAGTGAACAGCTATTTGCATCAGGTAGAATATCTGGTTCGAGAGCAGAATGTGTCCCGAGTAACGATGCTATGTTGTCTTTAGTTGCTCGTGCCTTCGGGTGGCGGTGTAGTGAAACGACAGTCAGTCAAAGTCAAACAACCATCCTTCATTCTTTCTTTATGATAGTATGTACGTCGCATTGTCTATTGTGTCACATCGCGTTAACATCTCTCGAAAAATCGAGAAAAAAAACAGAATCGAACAGAGGGAAACGTTCCAATAATATATATGTGCAGCGACCATGTGTTTTCCTATATGCAATGAGTACCTAAGCTATTACTAATGTACAAAATACCAACATACTGGAGCTTAAGTTTACCACATCCTATATACTGCTTAACTTAAACTACTGATGGAATTAGTTATCGTAATGCCAATATGAGTAGTCAGGTGAAATTCCATTAACTTCTTGTTGATTCCTTCTTCTTTTGGGAAGAAAAAGACGTCGGAAAACTAAGTCACAGTACTGAAGGGATTCGACAAGAAAACCTTTCAGCTCTGGTAGCAATGGTTTTCAGAAAAAAAAACTAAATCAACAGTTTGATATAAACCGTTTCCACTGGTAAGATAGACGAGGCATCAAAGACTGAGATAAAAAAAGTGTCAAACGTGACAAAGATACCACTTTAATAAACAATATTATCAACGCACATAATATGTGTACGGGTATGATATTTATTTCTATTCTGCTGTTCCATTTTGTTAGCTCGATAAGTTTATAGCTGCTGCGAGTATCATACTAATTTAGCATGTTGTTTTATTTATATGTTTCGGCTTGAATCTCGCAATCTCCAAATGATTTATTTTCTTGCATGTATTTTAATGTCATGCATACCATTTGACTGAGTAATATGCGGTAACCCCAAGATTTATATCGCTACCTACACAGCTACATTACATAGACTAGCAAAAACGCCTGTCCCCAGGACGGGATAACTTGAACTACGTACTCTCAAACGGTTTATGTACCGTAAGTATTCGCTGCGCGCGCGCGTGCGTTTTTTCTGCTATTGTTGGAAGTTAACGTTTTACGTAATAAACCGCCATCTTTCGCCTCGCGCGCGCGTGGTTTCTTCGATTGTTGGAAGTTAACGTTTTACATTTGTTAATTTACCATAAAAACCACTAAGAACCCTTGATGTACGGGGTATTTAAAAAAAATAAAGGCGTTCATTCGTGGGGTCATAGACTAATCCTTGAAAGTTTGGCGCCCGAGGTGCACGCCGTCTAGGAGGAAAACGTGAACAAATATACAAGCATATGCTAGCCCGATTATGGTTAGATTGCATAGATTTGCATAGTCTCACGCATTTTGCGTGATACTCCATTTCACGCTGTCACGCAGATATGTGTAAATCTCACGTATTTTGAACAGTTCAATAAATACATAATACAAACAAGCTTATTTCCATGCACGTGTTGATTTAATATTAAATATTATGTCCATGCACATGCTGGCCGCGCAGGGCGTCCAGTGGATTCCTAGTTCACTGTTATCATCGTTAGTGATGTTGCGCGTGAACGCCACTTGTGGATTCACTCATGGCTACTGACATACTGCCCATGTGACAGCCCCGTGTCTCACTGTCAGAGTGATCATGGTATGGGAATGGTTCGTTGGCATACTCACTGCAAAACTAGCAATGGACCACCTCTTGGCATTTGAACTAGCAAAACAAATGCTTAAAACTAAATAAAAGTATTGGCTATGCACCTAAAATAGATAATAAAAACTAACCATGTGCAACTAAAATCAGGAGTATCACGCCAGGGCTGGCATATTAACCAGCGCGACCCATGGACGCATGCGCAGATCAATGATAACTTGGTAACCTAGACAACAAGTGACATATTAACAGGGAGGCAGGCATACCCAGATCCAACGCAAAGTCTCAAACAAACGTGTCATTTGGCCAGAAAGAGTACTAATTTAGCAAACAAAGGCCAAATATGTTACATATGTTGAGTATGGACGCAAGTAGCATAGCCATATCCTATTGGCAAAAGTAGGAATAGATGTATGCAAATATATTTTCATTTGGCGAGCGAATTTGCTAGACTTTGACACTCGTGTCGTAGGATTATCTAACAGCATGGCGCAGCCCATAACATTAAAATGATGTCTATTCAACAAGGTTTTCTTACTAAACCACTGACGTGATATTCTTAATCATAGTTACAAATGGTTATGTTTTGTAAAGGTGCATAGGCCCAAAACCATGACTTTTGTTTCCCTTTACTATTAGCTGACAATATCTGCTCGAAGTTTCGCGTTGGACAGGCACTCTTCTTCAGTTCACTGCACAGTGTAACTGCGGTATTCAGGCCATACTGTTAGAAGTAGGCCGTTAATAATTTTGCCCAAGGCTTCTGGTGACGAAGCTGATATTTGGTGAAAGCAGTGGTGTATAAAATCGGTACGCGATAGAAGTTACGTCAAATTGGAAGCCTACCGCCTACATCGGCAAGGGTAGCATGTAAGAATTTGTGCTAATGGCTGGTAAACTGTTGGCGACTAAAAGTCGGTATGTGTATTGTGGGCTTAACACAACTTCCGGCTGTTGAGTCGAATGTAGTGCGACCCGCCGCTTTGACAACGACCACCTCCTTTTACTTCGACCTGAGCGCGGCAGTTTCTGCTAATGTGGTAAGACAACAGTTGAATGTCATGTTGATGGCCATTATAATGTGCTGTGTGATTGTGAAAAAAATAAATCATCAAATATTTTAAACACCACGACACCCACTGACACTACGGTACCAAAGGGCTGAAAGACCATTGTCAAAACATATATTTGTAATACTTTAATTGTTTCACAAACACGATTACCAAACTAGCCGTTTTAACAAAACATATTATTACATCTACCGGTGTTTAAGAAATGTCACGACCAAAATTTATGCGCATCTTCAAATCAGCTGCATAAAGTAAAATCACACTGTCAAAAACAAATACTTGAAATACACTACTGTTATGTTCTCAAAAATAGTTTTAATACCTTTCTGTTTTATAACATAGTATATATATGCTAACATTGAATAATAATAATAACAATAATAATAATAAGACATGGTATTATGGATGTATTGTTTATTTCATATTCGACACATATACTTTTATGGAATTATGGATTCTTATGGCGAACAAAATGTTAATTACAAAATGGATAATAAATTAATAATAATACATATTGCAATACCCTTGAAATCAATGCAAACACATTTGTGAGTATTTGCGTATAGGTTGAAATACTCGCAATGTTATGGTGCCATTTTTCACAAAATATTGTAAATAATTCGCAGTAAATTGAGTATTGCAATACTATACTGAAATACGCAATATTCCGAGTAGTGTAAAAAAATATTACTTTCAAGATTATCACAAAATGTCGAAGTGTGCACACTGGTTCGGCAACAGTAGTTATTCGGTCTCCTTGTGTCTCTCATACAGTGACGTTTCTACACTCCATGCACTTCAGTAGCTACTCTCTCCTAGGAAATTCGATAATTAAGACACATGTTATAGCTAAGGTTTTCTCAGTTGCGCATCAACTGTGTGGAATACACTCCCGATTAGCGTTAGATCAGTAGGAAATATTCAGGCGAAAACTGTTTATTTTGGGAAGAAATGGTCAAATAAATTCTAGATCTGGTTTTATGACAAAGTTGGCATTATTCATCAAAATCATTCACTGGTTGTTTAAAAGGAAACACAAATCATGGTTTTGAGCCTATGTTTATACAAGGGTTTCTAACACATGAACACTTGCAACTACAATTAAGAATATCCCGACCGTGGTTTACAAGGAAAACCCTGTTAAAAACACACAACATACTAATGTCATTGGCCGCGCCATACTGTTAGATAACTCTGCCCCACGAGGGTCACAATCTACCCAAATTCTTTCGCCAAACGGAAATATATTCGTATACACCTATTCCTTTGCTTGCCAGTAATATGACCGTGCGTCCAAACTCAACCTATGTGACATATTTTGGTCTTTGTTTACTATATCAGTTCTCAAATATAGTATATATATATATATATATATATATATATATATATATATATATATATATATATATATATATATATATATATATATATATATATATCTATATATATATATATATATATATATATATATATATATATATATATATATACGTATATATATATATACGTATATATATATATATATATATATATATATATATATATATATATATATATATATATATATATATTGGACACGTCAGATGCTAAGATCAGTATATATATATATATATATATATATATATACTGATCTTAGCATATGACGTGTCCATATATATATATATATATATATATATATATATATATATATATATATATATATATATATATATATATATATATATATATATATATAATATCAGCGGACACGTCAGATGCTAAGATCAGTATATATATATATATATATATATATATATATATTTATATATATATATATATATATATACTGATCTTAGCGTCTGACGTGTCCGCTGACCATTAGCCGCTGACGACACCATTTCCGTAAGACAAGATTAGCTGAACCTAAACAGTATAAAACGCCTTTTATATTTTATATTTATTGTAAAAACTATCTTTTAATATATCTTTTCCCGTAAATACCGATACAAAATTATGAATGTTATTATATAATGTTTTATTTGTTCCACCGATGCAACATTCGTAATGTTAAGCTGTTGTGTGTTGTTTTCGTTCCTCAATGTTCTGATTGCGTCATGGAAGTATCATGTAACTGTAATTTATGTTCATTGCAGAGCGCACGTTTATTCCCGCTGTTGGTGGCGGCGATCGTGATATGCAGATACGGTAAGTTAGCACTGTGAGATGGAGGTACGTATTTACTGCAGAACTGCAGAAGCTGTAAGTTGTAGTCGACTCTCTGGAACCGAGTGTGTTGGAGCTGTTATCGGTGTAGTGATCTGGAGTTACGTAAATGTAAGCTTGCTGAAATTATGATATTACTTAAGTAGTCTCATTTAAGAAACATAATAGAACTAGAGGATACGAAGTAACGTTAGTGAAGGCTCAGTGTAGATTGGAGTAGTACTCATTCTCACAGAGGACAATGAACAAATGGAATATATTATCTACAGCGTGAGCAAATGCTAGCAAAGTGATACCAAAGTAAAAATATATTGTTGATCAAACTTTTGGATTTAAACTTTCAATCGCGCTTACATGTTTCATTTTGATGGCGTATTGAGCAACATTATAAGTGCAAAATAACCATTCCTCTCGATAAGCCAACGGCTTCCTTGTTGACTTGCCATCTTGCTAATTTTTTTTACAGGAAATGCAACAGAAGCTCCCATCTGTACAAGGAATTCAGACTGCGATTTCGATCAAGGCGTCTGTGAGAAAGGAGAGTGCAGCTGCAACGACGGCTATGATCTTGATTATGACGATAGTTACGCATTTTGTCGAAAAGGTGAGTTGTTGCTCTATATTTACTTTGAGTGAGATCATAGTGAAAGCTGTACCCTGAAACTGAAACTCAAAATAAGAAATTGAATTATTCAACAAAAATATTTACTTTCGCAGTGACGTCTATGGAAAATATGTAATAGTGAATTAAATAATGATGTTTTTCGTTGATGGTTGCCTGAATGTGCTTAATCACAGAGACTTGTTTAATTAAAAATGTACGTTTAGTCCAAATCTTTTAGGCAATAGACACGGTGGGATTGATGTAAAATGTTATGTTATGGTGTTGATCCCGCAGTAGTGTGAATGTACTGATAATATAGCATCTTGTTATTCGCATTTCTTTTTAAGTTTGGCCTGATTTTAGTTAAAAATGAAATAAACGCATGTTCTGATTCTACAGACTGTAGTAGTGTTAGTTGGATAGAGCATGGTAGAAAATCCTACCCTAGACACGACAATTTTCCCGAACAAACATATGTGGTTCAGAAGTTATGTACTTAATCAAGGGGTCATCGGAATCGTGGACGCCATCGCGGATTCTGCGTTTATTTCAAGGCGGATTCATGGGGCTTTTTACCATGTTAGTCTAGACCTGTAAGGGTTATCTGGTGCATACATTGTTTTACCTCAAACTTCTGTTCTTGCATAGCGCTGTATCCAGTCCATGGGACTGCTCAAAGCGCTTTACCCTTCACCCTGTGGCAAACCTGTTCATTCAAACGACATCTCGACTTCTCGGGAAGCACTCCTTTATAAAACTGAGTGAACTGTGGCAAACTGACAGAAATTGCCAAAATTTTCGAAACGGCAGCAAGAGGATTCGAAGCCGGGTTCTCTCGATTGAAAATCCGGCGTTCTAACCGCTGCGCCACGGCGCCCCACCAACTGGATAATATTTGGGAGTAAATCAAATACATCGCCATACATACGTTCATTGTTTGAGGTCGGAATAAATCCGTATCCCATATATTCCATCGAATACTGGCGGTATTTCGTCATCGATGACATTATGAGCTGAATAATAGCAGGATTTTATAATAATTGTTCATTAAGTAAAAACGAGTCGACGTCAAGATTGAGTAAACAACTGCCGTAGTAGTATGTGTATGTAAATCCATATTATATATGCTTGCAGCTCAGCTGTAATAAACCACGTTTGAGCAACTTGTTTGTTCAAATCAAGTCATTTTAATACGCATGATCAACAATAATCCAACACAGCTCCGGCGCCTCCTAAAAACCATGTAACGCCCATGTAAAACAACAAACAAGATCCCCCCTGGCCACAACAATCGTCCCACTTTAGGAACCACTGCTCTAAATAGGAAAACAACATCTGCCTGCTGCAACTATCTCCACCACTATTCTTATATTCATAATATGTGGGTACGATACGATATGTGGGTATTTTATACACTCATTGTACATAACCCAATCCATGTGTAAGTTGATTATATTATGCAGTGAAGAAGATCGGTGAATGGTGCTTCCTTATGATGGACAAATGTGAACCAGGCAGTAAGTGCAGTGAGCATCACATGGTGTGTGTGCGTGAGAATACAACGTCCACCGCTCGTGAGTATACAAAATGACATTTGTACAATCACTGTATCGTTGTATGATATATATATATATATATATCATATATATATATATATATATATATATATATATATATATATATATATATATATATATATATATATACATATATATATATATACGTATATATATATATATATATATATATATATATATATATATATATATATATATATATATATATATATATATATTATATACTCATATAATATATATATATATATATATATATATATATATATATATATATTATATACTCATATTATTTTGTATTGATTTTTTTATTAAGTGGAATTTGAGGCACCTTTAAACATTCCTATAAAATTATCCGCACAAAAAAAACCGTAAAAAGGGACATTCATGTTTAGTTTACCTTTGTTCAAAAGGAACACAAATCAACTGTACAAGAGGGACATTCAGAAACGTAAATGGAAAGTCATGCACTGGTGGCCACGTTACTGTGACAAAATCTGACTGATAACACAGCTAATAAAGCCCCATGCATTCAAGCAATACAATACACGCCATAAACCTCCTTCATTTTGCCAGTAAGATTTCTGTTTTAGGTATCCCCACCATAGATCCTTCTGCAGGTAAGCTGCTACCTTGATTTTGCATACCTTTATAAATCGGCAATGCGAACAACACCCGGGAACGCAACATATAGCAACAGTAAATTACCAGTGACGAAAGCAAAGACAATACACGCCAGTTGTAGTATTTATTATGTTAACATTCTAACATTCTATTTTTATCGTACTTTCACAAAACACTGTATATCGACTCCCATCACATAATGGTAAACAATAGGTCATGTTCTTCTGTCGGCAGTGTTCTATTGGCAGTTTATTGTGGCCACAATGTTCGCACATTTCGATTTGTTGCTCTGGTCCCATCACAGGTCAGCTTCTTGTGTCATGTAATACAGTGGATGTGGTACAGCTCTGATTAAGCGTCGTCTTTGCTCCCCATAATCGTCTTAATGCTAGTTTTAGGTTTAAGAATATTCCACAGGCCTTGTTCAAACGGGCTTTGACATCAACAATAATTATATGCACCATATCTTCGAACTATGTACATGGTCAAGTGAAGGTGTGGTTTTCCAGTTCTGAATGATCCCTATGTACTCCACACTTTCTCATAATGTATGGGAAAGAAGGACCACATCGAATTAGAAGTCTTTATGGAAACAAACGTCCTTTATATTATGTTGCTCCTTCATAACCCAGTATATGACACTTTGAAATGTTGATAAGTTTGTAGAAAGTCAACCAATCTGTGTTCCATGTTGTAGTTGTTTGTATCCTCTGCGTCACGTTGTGGACATACGACGTCGAACAGGAAACAATAGCCACTTGCAACAATGTCTTTCATTCAAGGATATCTTATTTTTAGTAAAAGATATAGGTCTTCTGAACATCTACGTTTGTCATAACAGTATTGAGCACGTGATCATTCTGGTTATTTTCGTATTGGATGAGATGTTATCGCTGCATATTCTTTTGAATATATTTACATTTAAAGGTTAAGTATAATGTTTTTCATCGGATTAGTTATTGGTCTGTCACATTCCCGTTTTATACAATTCCTGATGGTTATGGTGTTCATTGTTAAATTAGATTAACGTTGAAATATAAAAAGAGAATTGATTAATTTAATTATACGAAACCCCCAACTAACTTCGTATCTGGTAACTAAAAATGAAAAACATACCATATGAAGCTGCGAACACCTACATTGTTAAGCTCTCTGTGCATACAGTGCATAAGTGTGTAATTAATGTAATAACAGTAACATGCATGTGTGACACTTGCATCGAGATCCACACGAAATGCACCTAAACAATGAATCTAACAACCTTTTCTCAAAAGTAATCTTACTTCAAATTCACGCAAATGCTTCGAGCACAAGCTAGGGAGGATTACTGTGAACATTGTGTTAGGGTAAGTCTAAGAACTGTTCGATGGTTCACAGTTCAATCGTAACGGCTTAGTGTGGAGTGACGTTTTAGCAAACCCCTTATTGTAGGCGTTAATGTAGGACAACGTTTGGCGTTATTATGTGAAAGCTACGACCTTTAGTAAGATTTATCTACATATCATCACACATGCTATCAGCTATGAACGCCGTGTTATGTTGTAGCGGCCCCCGGTGAACCCTGTGCAAGCAACTCTGACTGTGACTACGACGGTGGCGTATGCTTGAAGTCCGACTCGTGTCAACTGGGGCTCTGCCACTGCTACGTCGGCTTAGAAGTGTCATACAGGAGGAGGGCGTGCGCGAAACGTAAGTGCCATAACACATGACAACAGCCGTAATTAGACACTTAGAATGTGTTTCCTTGTGGAAGGCTTGTAACCTATATGTTTGTGTTTAAGTTATGCTGATTAACTGAGTTTTTCTGAGAGATTGGGTACGCATGAAATGTATTGTAACATTCCGTCTGGGCATATTGTTAAACTTTAGCACATTAAGCATTTAATTGTTCATTTGCTAACCGCAGGAAATATCTGAGGTCCCGTTAGCACTCGCAGTTTGGATAGAAAAAACATCCATGCCGTTTTTGTACAACTAGCCCAAGTCGCACATATTAAACACAACATGGACTCATTACGTTTGTATACTGTTGTGTTACA
>BSQZ01000021.1:5700000-5715000 GCA_033239005.1 Lamellibrachia satsuma | reverse complement strand
GGATCCTTTGGAGTATACATTCTACGTAATACGTTTTCCACAAAGAGAACTTTCAAAATGGATGACACCACGATGTTGTATCAATACAATGACGACACCACGCTGTTGTATCAATACAATGACGACACCACGCTGTTGTATCAACACAATGACGACCCCACGCTGTTGTATCAATACAATGACGACACCACGCTGTTGTATCAATAAAATGACACACCTGTTGCAACTAACGATTCACATTCAATTAACTGGGTTTTCATCTAGTACCGACAGACCAACCGAAGACTGGTTATAGCCAATACTCTGCCGTAGCGAGCTCAAGAAAACTAAGGATTCCGACGGAATCACACAATCATATAAATCTGACGGTTCAACGCTACCGAAACTAAACCTGGGATTGGAATCCCACTAAATTCGCATCAAGGAAACCATAAAATAAGATAATATTAATTATATTGACTTCAACTTTGGTTTCAGTCATGAATTGGTTCAGCAGATAGGTGTGGTGAATACAGACGGTGCCATTAGATAAGTAGGATGAAAGTGAGGCAGAAAAGTGAAAAGTGAAACTCCAATCATATAAGCGGACTATTATTTTTTGCATTGATCATAACTGTTCATAACACATTGTAGTAATTCTTGTTTCAGACAACTACACCAACGCCACTACTACGGACCACTCGGGTAAGTTGTTTATTTGTCTACAAATCATAACAAATCTGACCATTGCCATCTGACCACATTACAGCCTCGTCCTCGTTGGACAATTAAAAAACAACGTTAAATAATGTTGCTACCCAGACCACCACCGCCACTATCAACGCCCAGACCACCACCGCCACTATCAACGCCACTACTCCGAACCGCTCGGATAAGTTGCTTATCTGTCTACAAATCATAACAAGTCTGACCAATGCCATATGACCATATTACAGCCTCGTCCTCTTGGGACAATTGAAATGCAACGTTAACTAATTTTGCTAATTACCCGTAATTACATTAATGCTATATCGTATCTAGTTCCCGAACACTAAGGATTCCAACGGAATCACACAATCATATACATCTGACGGTTTATCGATTCCGAACCAAAATCTGGCATTGGAATCCTACTAAATTCGCAGCACGATTTCCAACTTGTAGAATGATATAACATGAAACTGAAAATCCAAACGTATACGTTGTCACTTATTGTTCGTATTGATCATAACCGTTCATAACACATTCTTGTTTCAGCTAACTTCACTCGTGGGACAATTAAAATACAAAGTTAAATAATGTTGATAGATACCCGTAATTACACTCAAACTATTCAAAAACATTAGTAAACATCTACTTTAGGAGGTAAACATCGCCAATCACAACAGTGGCTTACAAAAGATGATTAATTATTCGAACACTGCGAGTGTTCAACAACTGTCACTGACGTAAGCCCATCTCATTTGATAAAATGTTGTAGAAAATTCCCTTCACGCTTACGTTTACAAAAATCGGGCCATTGTTTGGTGACATATTTTATTGACGTGTACGAAAAAAAAAATGTCTGGTAGTGACATAGTGGACATTGCATTACCCGTAATTGAATATGCGTTCTGTTTCAGGCGCCAATCAAGTGTCGATGATCGCGTTGGCTGTTGGCTGTCTGTTCGTGTTCGCAACTCTTGTTGTTACGTTGTACTGAGCAGACGCAGTGGTACGACGAAAGCCGATGACAGCTGATAATAGTCGGGGAGACACAAACGAAGACAAAGATGGACAAAGACGAAGAGAGAAGAACGCAAAGAAGACGGACTCAAGTTGCCGAGTCTCTATCACTGTGTTATGCTTGGTTTTTACTAACAAAGTAGGTTAATATCTGAATAATTTATATAATAACATTGCACTAAATAGTTGCATGGCAATTGTGTGTAAGGGTGGCGGTGCCACGTTAACTATTCAACGTTCTTTCGCACTTATTGCGCACTAATATTTACCGTTTAAATGTTGACCGATGTCTCTACAAAGGCATTTAGTAGGACATGAAGGGCTATTATCTAGAGCTTACATACTGGCGATAAGCCTTGCAGCTAATATTGCTTTGAAACGAAATGTATCATCAATGTGGCCTCAAACAGTGGGCACTTGTGTTGCACTACACCATGCATGGCGGACATGTTGCACTACTATCCTTCATAATATTAAACATTATTTTATCTGCTGGTCGCAAATCCACTACTTAGCTGCAGTTTGCATGTGCTTCGATTACAGCACAGCTTTATTTCGCATTGCTTAAAATATAATTACATTTGAAGCCATATACGTTTGTACTAGTATGTACTAATTCTAATAGTTTGATTACCCATGTTGTTACGTCATTTCCAAGTAATATCCATAGCAACTAAATATACACGTCTTGGTAGACCAGTAGACATGGTCGATACACTATGCTAACATATTAATCTGAATTATCTACCATTATCTGAATTAGAGGTTGCGCCGATTGTTGCGATTATCTCTGCGTATACGATAGCACATGATGCAATCAGTTTAATTTCACTTGATGTATTTGCAAATATGTGCTTATTAAACTAATTTTGCCTTTATAAATGTGTTAATTTACTGGTTTTCTCAAAGCACACAACGCGCGTATATGTAAGGATGAAAATCAAGTAGTAATGTGCTCGTGAGTGCAAGGATCGGAGTGTCGTGTGCTGCCACCACGCGGTTAAGTTTACATAGTCCCTCATTAATCATCCCAAAACTCCCCGACAGTGGCGCCACTCGGCATATCGCCACTGCAACTGTCACGCCCACCCCACCCCCACCCCTACCCAGCCCGTAGTTGCAGGTCGATGATATAGCGGTGGGCTACACAACATTCGGCACAACAGCAGAAATCAACCGTGGCCTGATCCCTCATGTGTAGCGTATCCACACCCCAACAGTGGCGCCACCCAGCATATCAGTACTGCCAAAACTTCATTATCAATTGAAACGTGAGGCCGACATATTCGACGATGGCTTTCATACATAGACAATCGTGCGAGGGGTTCAAGACCGAGCTGGATCTCTTTACCGTACACCCGACTCAGAACAGCGTCGTCGACAGCCATATAGGGGAACATCAGCACATGGCCTCTCTCGACTCGGGTGGACCGATATAATTCTTGATACCCGGATCGGGAGACGACCTGGATCTCGCCAACACGATGCTACACGTACAGGCGAAGGTGACCCGAGCCAATGGCGACGATCTCGACTTGGCCGATCCCGTGGGTCCGGTGAATAACTGGCGGCATTCGCTGTTCAGTCAAGTCGACGTCAACCTGAACGGTACGCTCGTGACCCCTTCGACCAACACGCATGCATATCGTGCCTACATAGAGACGCTGCTGAGTTACGGCACCGTTGCCCAGGTCACACAACTGACGAGTCAGCTGTGGCACAAGGACAAGGCCACTCGCATGAATGCCGTCGAGATCGATGACGGGGCCGCGGCTAATGCAGGGTTCGTGGCTCGACGAGCGAACGTCGTACCGAGTCGGGTCGTCGACATGATGGGCCGTCTCCACGTGGACTTGTTTCTGCAGGATAAATTCTTGATCAACGGCGTCGATGTTAAGATACGACTGGTGCGCAGTAAGTCCGCGTTTGCACTTATGGCTGGCGGGGCCAATCCCGATTACAGGATCAACATCATCAATGCCACCTTGTTTGCAAAGAAGGCCAAACTGAATCGGACCGTACAGACGGCGCACATCAAGGCTCTCGAGAAGATCACCGTCAAGTATCCGATGCGCTCCGTCGACTGCAAGGTGTACGCCATTCCCGCGGGCGCCCGATCGCACACGCACGAGAACCCGTTCCTCGGCACTCAGCCGAAACGTCTAGTGCTGTGCTGCATCGAAAACGACGCCTACAACGGTTCGTACGACAAGAATCCGTTTCACGCCAAGAACAACGCCATCAACTTCCTCACAGTGTACGTGGATGGGCGACAGATATCCTCCAAACCTTTCCCACCGAATGTCGTCGACACCCTCTTCATCAGGAGCTACAAGAACCTGTTCACCTCGACCGGTAAGGTGTGGCAGGACGAGGGAAACGGACTGTGTCGCAGCGACTTCCGACACGGCTACACCTTCTTCGGTTTGGAACTGACCCCCGACGAGTGCGATGGCGCCTGCTTCCATCTGGTACAACAGGACAAACTGTGCATCGAGATGCATTTCCGTGACGCGCTGCCGACCACTGTGAACGTCATCGCCTACGCCGAGTTCGAGTCCGTGTTGGAAATAGACAAGAGCCGCAACATCATCTATGACTACTGAAATGGACACTCTGCAGATCGCTAGACTACTGGCGATGGACCCGCGCATCAAGTCGATCGTTCGCGGCGTCGTACTCAAAGACGGACTGCCTACGATAGACGCTTTACCGGTCGCCTTCGTGTGAAACACCGACGATGGCGACAAAACGGGTGAACATTGGATAGCGTTGTATCTGGATGTCGATGGACGCGGCGATTACTTCTGCTCGTACGGCCTGCAGCCACGACACACAGCGTTCCACACCTTCATGAACGAATATTGTTCCGAGTGGACTCATAATAGCAAGATATTTCCCTATACTCTCACACTGGACATCATCCGGGTTTTCCCCAAAATTTATTTTTAGTAGCCATCGAAACATGGTCCCCATCCTTGCCCAGTCTCCTGAACCCTGTCTACTATTAACCTCTTGCTTTGTCCCATTGGAAAGATAAACAAATGACATATTCTGTCCAGTTTATTTTGCCTTAATCCAATGATTGTTGCATTTAATCACACAGCAGTAGTCATTCCCTCCCACATTTGAAAGTATTGCTTTGATAAGAATGCAACGGACTATTGTAAGCGAGCGGAATATCCCTAATTCCGGTGAAAATTGTAAACATCTCCACTGAACATCTCCACTGAACAGGCTGGAATGTGCAACTCGTCTATTGAGCCTCGTCACCAGTGACCTGTTTAACCTATATACGTTTGATGACAATCTGGACAGGTTACCCAATATGTCATCCCGAGGTTCGCTCGTTGAATGTTGCAAATTCGGCACCTGGCCAACTCGGCTTTGAACAGACCCTGTCTGTGGGTCAGACAGCAGTGCATCGACGGTGACTGCTAGGCTCGGGCCCTCTCTACGGATGACACCCGACCCGTCACGACGCAGGCTTGGCAGCCTACTAGAGAACTATCTGGAGAGTTGACTAGGAAGGCTGTCGTGGTCGACGATCGTTGGAGCCTGCGTGTGCTAACCTTCCAAATATCCCCATATGTTAGAAGATCGATCGGATATAAAAACAGTAATTCGGGTAATAGACATGTAGTAGGTGGCGCCACCAGTTGAACAAAATCGTTACTTCATCATTGAAATTATCCTGCCACGAGATCCCAAATGGGGGAGATTTGTTGGAGCCAACTTAGAAAGCTGACGGCCACGACACAAGAGCGTAACCGTCGTGTCGAACAGTATACTTAGAGATTAACAGGTTGCAAGAAGATCCCTCTAATGCAAACGAAACAGCTAGTTATAATGCGGATTTTTAAAGATTTGTCTAAATCACTGAATGACGATTAACTATACATAATAATGCTTTGCTCCCAGAGGGAACAGCCCAGTCTCGCGTTGCATTCCTCCATTCAGCACGGAATTGATGGGGTGCGGCGGCAAAGTTCGTTACACATTCGGCAATCGGACGTTCGAGTTCCGCTAGCTGTGGGCCGGGGTCGTACGGCGGGTGTTGCGAGGATGTTGCTAGTAGCGAGCCGGGGTCGTACGGCGGGCGTTGCGGGGATGTTGCTAGTAGCGAGCCGGGGTCGTACGGCTGTAGTTGCGGGGATGTTGCTAGTAGCGAGCCGTGGTCGTACGGCGGGTGTTGCGGGGATGTTGCTAGTAGCGAGCCGGGGTCGTACGGCGGGTGTTGCGGGGATGTTGTTAGTAGCGAGCCGGGGTCGTACGGCGGGTGTTGCGGGGATGTTGCTAGTAGCGAGCCGGGGTCGTACGGCTGTAGTTGCGGGGATGTTGCTAGTAGCGAGCCGTGGTCGTACGGCGGGTGTTGCGGGGATGTTGCTAGTAGCGAGCCGGGGTCGTACGGCTGTAGTTGCGGGGATGTTGCTAGTAGCGAGCCGTGGTCGTACGGCGGGTGTTGCGGGGATGTTGCTAGTAGCGAGCCGGGGTCGTACGGCTGTTGTTGCGTGGATGTTGCTAGTAGCGAGCCGTGGTCGTACGGCGGGTGTTGCGGGGATGTTGCTAGTAGCGAGCCGTGGTCGTACGGCTGTAGTTGCGGGGATGTTGCTAGTAGCGAGCCGGGGTCGTACGGCTGTTGTTGCGGGGATGTTGCTAGTAGCGAGCCGGGGTCGTACGGCGGGCGTTGCGGGGATGTTGCTAGTAGCGAGCAGGGGTCGTACGGCGGGCGTTGCGGGGATGTTGCTAGTAGCGAGCCGGGGTCGTACGGCTGTTGTTGCGGGGATGTTGCTAGTAGCGAGCAGGGGTCGTACGGCGGGCGTTGCGGGGATGTTGCTAGTAGCGAGCCGGGGTCGTACGGCTGTAGTTGCGGGGATGTTGCTAGTAGCGAGCCGGGGTCGTACGGCTGTTGTTGCGGGGATGTTGCTAGTAGCGAGCCGGGGTCGTACGGCGGGCGTTGCGGGGATGTTGTTAGTAGCGAGCCGGGGTCGTACGGCGGGTGTTGCGGGGATGTTGCTAGTAGCGAGCCGGGGTCGTACGGCGGGCGTTGCGGGTATGTTGCTAGTAGCGAGCCGGGGTCGTACGGCGGGCGTTGCGGGGATGTTGCTAGTAGCGAGCCGGGGTCGTACGGCTGTTGTTGCGGGAATGTTGCTAGCAGCGCTCGGCGCACGATACTATCTTCGCCACCTCCATCTGCGTTTCCTTACGGCTTCCACGACGTCGAGGGATGGTTATGAAGCTTCTTCGTGGGCAGAACGGCCGGTGATGAATGCGGACATCCAGGCGTTGGTTCCGTGCAACGTTCTTTGAGCGATCTCGTCAAAATACCAGCCTTCAAAGCCATGGGTCATCGTTGACTGGACCGCAACCTTATACAGGCGTGCCTCCCTGCTGCGCGGAAGTCCAACGTCTGTCCATATACACCACAGCGAGGTGAATCTCCCGACCGCACCAACTGTACGGTGTTTCACGTCTGCAGCGCAGTCACCGTCGCCTTGCACCCGTGACCCGAGGTACTCGAAATTGATCCATGAAGGAAATCGCAAGGACATTCGAATTGCGCTGATAACTCAACACTAAAGAAGTAAATTTATTTGGTATACATTTATTTCGATTGTTTCCATGCGGTTTGTTTAAATGGGGGATATGGGTCAATCGTATAGTTCCGCCATTGCAAAGTGTCATTGCGTCATGCTTGTGATATTAATTTAATTATCATATCTGGTTGAATGTTGGCACTGTCAAATCGATTAACTCGAAGAAATGAGCAACTTTGATACATGCCCTAGTAATGTCCGATTGTCTGTAGTTAAAATTGCTCAAAGTCATTGAGACGGAGGCATTGCGTTTTTTGAACATCGTTAACATATTGTAAGCTGAACTTGATCAGTTTAACATAACTTATAACTTATAATTAACTTTATAAGTACAATTGCTGCATAACGTTGGCGACTTATGTCGGTCTTGTCCAGGACCGTTCACACGAGCGATTAGTTGTCCACATAGTGTCGCCCAACCAATCGGACGCATCGTTTCTTGTTGCTCGCAAGAAACGATGCGTCCAATTGGATGAGCGACACTGTGTTGACCGGTGAATTGGACAACTAATCGCTCGTGTGAACGGGCCGTTAGACTTCTATCTTCGACTATGTCCGATAACAAGCGTTCCTCTTCGGCTTTCGTCGTACCGTTGCGTCTATTCAGTACAACGTAACAACGAGAGTTGCGAACACAAACAGAGAGCCCACAGCCAACGAGACCACCGACACTTGATCGGCGCCTGAAACAGAAAGCATTGATTGTATTAAACGTTATCAAGTTGCATATGCACAACTAGGAGAATGGAGACATATTGTTGAGGACGATACAGTCGTACTATTAGTAGAGGTGCCGTAGTGTTTATGAGACATAAAGTGTTCATAATCGGTAATCGAAATCGATTGTTTAAATGTGTTCAAGTATTCGTAATCGAAATTAATTACTGTGGTAATGTAATCGTAACCGTTGATTATTTTGATGATTGTGTTAAAAATTACAAAGTGCGGTGTTTTCATGGTTCTAGCACTCTAGGTTTAACAAGACGCACTTGTAACACGTGTGATTGTATTACAATACAATACAATACAACACACTTCTTTTGCGCAAAAATCCTCGGGAGACCTAAGCTCGGCAGCGCACAAAAACAAAAGCAGTTCCTAATCGGTAAGCAGTTCCAGTTGTGACAATGTGTATATTATACATTTATTTTATGACAGTTGTTGTGACAATGTGTATATTATACATTTATTTTATGACAGTTGTTGTGACAATGTGTATATTATACATTTATTTTATGGTTATGCTACAGTCGTGGTAACGTACACTATCTTACGTAACAAGGGTTATATAGTTATTGTCGAGCCAGGCTAGGCAGTAGTCCTAGCGAGGAGGCGGCTGCAATAGTTAAGAGACGGCCTGTGATAAGTTGCGAGAAGGCAGTTATACTACAATAGTTAAGAGACGGCCTGTGATAAGTTGCGAGAAGGCAGTTATACTACAATAGTTAAGAGACGGCCGGTGATAAGTTGCGAGAAGGCAGTTATACTACAATAGTTAAGAGACGGCCTGTGATAAGTTGCGAGAAGGCAGTTATACTACAATAGTTAAGAGACGGCCTGTGATAAGTTGCGAGAAGGCAGTTATACTACAATAGTTAAGAGACGGCCGGTGATAAGTTGCGAGAAGGCAGTTATACTACAATAGTTAAGAGACGGCCGGTGATAAGTTGCGAGAAGGCAGTTATAATACAATAGTTAAGAGACGGCCTGTGATAAGTTGCGAGAAGGCAGTTATACTACAATAGTTAAGAGACGGCCTGTGATAAGTTGCGAGAAGGCAGTTATACTACAATAGTTAAGAGACGGCCTGTGATAAGTTGCGAGAAGGCAGTTATACTACAATAGTTAAGAGACGGCCGGTGATAAGTTGCGAGAAGGCAGTTATACTACAATAGTTAAGAGACGGCCTGTGATAAGTTGCGAGAAGGCAGTTATACTACAATAGTTAAGAGACGGCCTGTGATAAGTTGCGAGAAGGCAGTTATACTACAATAGTTAAGAGACGGCCGGTGATAAGTTGCGAGAAGGCAGTTATACTACAATAGTTAAGAGACGGCCTGTGATAAGTTGCGAGAAGGCAGTTATACTACAATAGTTAAGAGACGGCCGGTGATAAGTTGCGAGAAGGCAGTTATACTACAATAGTTAAGAGACGGCCGGTGATAAGCTGTGATAAGGCAACTATACTGCAGTACTGAAATTGTTGTCAGTAGAAAGCTGCGTGACGCAACACAATTTGAACAATGCCAGAAGCGACTGGCGTAAGTATTATATATTACGTTGTTAGCTGATAATATGTGTGCATGTATTTAGATATATTCATATGTCCTATGTGTTAATACATGTTATGAACGTGAAGAGTCATCTACTGCAAATATGTTTTTTAGAATTGACCTAGAATTAAGCCATTATTTGCCTAAAGCGTGTCGGCCATTGTTGGCAAAGAGCTTGTCTGATGATACGCCCTGTAATCTTATTTTGTAAAATTCAAATGGTAAACTGATATGATTATCATTGCGTTATTATTCACGTGTATGTGGTAATTATTTACTGTCAGCGTGGTGATTTGGTTAAATTGTATCATACAGAACCAGCTTGGGATATAACGACTGGCAACCGGCTTTGGATATAACGACTGGCAACCAGCTTGGGATATAACAACTGGCAACCAGCTTGGGATATAACGACTGGCAACCAGCGTGGGCTGTATAGCCGAGAGACTTACACGCAGCAGAGGGCGAGCTGGAGTGTCGTGTGAGGGCGAGGTCGGTTGAGCAACAGGAAAAGATGGACAGTCTGGGAACCAGTGACACAAGTAGTGTGTGAACGATATTCAAGTGATAGGTGAATCGTTATCGAGCAATATGTGAACTGCGTTCGAGCGATAATGTGAATCATTTTCATTGTTACTTCATTTTACTTTGAGTTGTCTGCTTAACTTCCTTAGGAAGATAACATGTATATTTGATCAAATTTATTGTGAATAAACAATGTATTATTATTTTTAATATTAATGTTGTTATTGTTGTTGTTATTACTATTACTATTATTATTATTATTATAAAAGCACCACAAGCCAAGAAGTGGCATACATCAAACGTGCATTCGTCAAACGGTTTGTGCGAACTACTTGCGAGCGAGGTCATGGTGAGTGGTGTCGTAGATATCATTGGGGTATACCCTGACACATTT
Organism: Lamellibrachia satsuma; assembly: GCA_033239005.1. Taxonomy (NCBI): domain Eukaryota; kingdom Metazoa; phylum Annelida; class Polychaeta; order Sabellida; family Siboglinidae; genus Lamellibrachia; species Lamellibrachia satsuma. Next base: position 5,704,507 of record BSQZ01000021.1, on the reverse strand, counting down.
AATATAAATTGGCAGTATATGATATATTCAGCTAGGTTTATGTTCCTCAATGTTGAATCAAACTGCTTATTTGTTTCGTCCTTGATGCTGGGGGTTGTGGCAAAAACATGTAAATATGTCACACGCGGTCACTAGTATTATAATAATGGGATTTGAATTTACACTTTGACACAAGAAGTCTTCTATGATCAACCATTGCAACATGCTTGCAGGTAAAATGGTGGTGCGCAAGTTAACTGTTTGATCCTTTATTACCAATCTATTGGTAACAAATCAGTTTAGGATGTAGACAAAGTGGTTGTGCCGCATCCTAGAGGCAACTGTAGATGGCGACCCGACGGCAGAAACTTGTTTTCGGATTCTTCTTCTTCTTTTTGTGAAGGACTGGGTTCCTTAGAAGCGTCGTAAGTCCTGCGGCGTCTGTGTACGTTGGTAGTTCCGGTCAGGGCCAATTAAAAGACATTGCACCGCTATTGGGGCAACAATGGTTAGGTTAAAAATTATATTAAAAATCTATATACACGATCTGAAGTTATCTATGGAGTGATGAGGACTGGTTGCAGTTTGGGAGACTGCGGCCTAGTCGACTCTGGAAGGACTCCAGTGAAGGGGCTGAGGAGATAGAGGTTGGGAGGTGGTTCCACTCAGACACTGTGCGGGGGAAGAAATAGTGAAAGAGGACAGGGTGTTGGATTTGTTCCTGATGCAGGGTTGTGCTCCTCTAGTCCTTCGGTCAGCGTGGTGGAAGACATTTGCTGGTTTGATGTCTACGAGGCCTTTGTTGATTTTGTAGAGCATCCCCAGGCGGATCTGTCGTCTTCGATGTTCCAGACTTGTCCATTTTAGATTTTCGAGCATAGTATTTACACTGCCTGGTGATATGTCCGTGTAGTTGTTGTTCACATATCTGGCTGCTCGGCGTTGGACGTTTTCAAGGAGTTGGGCGTCCTTTTGCTTGTAGGGATCCCAGACAGCTGAGGCGTATTCCAAAGTGGGGCGTACCAATGTGGTGTAGGTTGCCGTCTTGACTTTAGGGGTACACTCTCTGAAGTTCCTTCGCAGGAACCCCATTGTCCGGTTTCCTCTTGCCGCTACATCCTCAACATGGTTGGACCAGGAGAGATCACTGCGGATGTTGATACCCAAGTATTTGTTGGTACTTTCCATTGTTTGACCATGGAGAGAATAGCTGGATGTTAAGGTTTCCCGTCGCTTGTTGGGCATGATCCGGATGACGTTGCATTTGCTCGTTTTGAAGTTCATTTGCCAGATGTGTTCCCACTCTTCCACGGAGTCAAGGTCTTGTTGAAGTAGGGCCTGGTATTGGTGGTCCTTAATTCTTCTGTAGAGGATTTGTCATCTGCGAAGAGTCTGGCACTGGAATGATGGACTGCATCAGGTAAGTCGTTGATATAAGTCAGAAAGAGGAGGGGGCCTAGGACAGTGCCTCGTGGTATTCCGGATAGGACGGGTGCAGTGGACGAAAAGGTGCCTTCTTAGGCAACTTGCTGCGTTATGTAGGTCAGTCAGGATGGGGAATGTTATGTCTTGTAAATGGGACGTTCATTCCATGCCCTCAACTACGCTAATGTCAAGCGTCTAAACCTGCTTGACTAAGGCAGACGGGTATGAATAGTTTTTGTTTTACAACATTTGTAAATCATTGATCCAATGATCAACTTACTCGAATTGTCCGCAATAGAGAAACCGATACCAATAAGCATTAGTGCAGCCACGTGTGTATTGTGTCTATGCTAACAGTTATGTTAGTCTTCTCTCTATTGGAAAAAACAGTGATGACACATCGTGGGACTTCAAAGGAAGATAGTTCCACACCATATGCCAAGGCGAAGGGCTTACTTCTTTAGTGTATGCCGGTGAATTCTGGTATGGTGATTTCCTATGGACCTCATTACTAACTCGAAGAGTACCACGTAAACCGTTGGAGTGATAAAGATGGCTAACCCTCGTGGGAAAATAATATAAAGGCAATGGTCTAAAAAGACGCTAAATGTACCCCGAAAGTCAACTTCCATACCATTACGCGAGAGACACTTGGCGGTGCCGTTTATGCCCGAGTCCGGACACCGCCAAGTCAAATCAGGACCGCAGTGATTGAGAGCAAGGTCGAGGTCACATTTGTGGTTCGCCTTCAGCGTCATTGTAACTGTAATGCAGGTTTAGCTTTGTATTGGCTACTTAGGATAAATTATATGAAACGCCTTCAAATGTACGTCTGCACGTACGTATCGATTACTTTTCTATGACAGCAACTTGATGAGCACCAACTTGCAGGAATCATTTTCCATACAATCAACCAATATAAATGCATAGATATTCATTCGTCAAAACTAATACCGGGAATAAAAGCTGATTTTAAACGTGTGTGCGTGCGTGCGTGCGTGCGTACGTGCATGCGTGCGTCCGTGCGTGTGCATAGTTGAGGGGCCTACGCATACGGCACACAACAGGGCATACTGGTCTTGTAGGGTGTGTAAACACGGTGATGGTATGTGTTACGCGTTCCGAATTCGGAATTCCGAATTCCACATTCGGAACGCGTTCCGAACGCGTTCCGAATGTGTTTTTAATTGTTAACACACCTTTAACAGCAGTCAAAATGTGGTACATCGACTTGGAATAGGCACAATCACTACCTATGTTACTACCTATACCACTGTGCCTGTCCGCCGTTCGTTTGACTGCCACGTCTACCACACCAGGGGATCCCTTCCAACGGGCTGCTTCAAAGCAGTTCTATGTACTAAGCTAAGCAGGTACATTTCATTTCACCTTGTACAGTGCAGTTGGACCGTCGCTGAACACGTCAACATGTCAATATGGGATTGCTCTTCGTCAGATCATCGATGAGAGGAGTCAGGTGTCCCCACACGCGAACATGCAGTCGTGTATAGAACAGCGCCTGGTGGGAGATATTGAACGTGTGTCTCTTCGGTGATTTCACAAGGTTGTTGGCATTAGTGACCTGAAAACTGACTACCCCAGTGAAGACGTATTTAAAAAAAAAAACTAATTGCGTTCGTTCTCCCTCCAATGGCACGCTTTTCTTTGATGTTCTTTCATTTAGACCACGTGCACAGTGTTTCGCTGGATAGGTCGCCATCAGTCGTATAGATGGAGGGTAGTAGGGGCGTGCTGCCTGTAGAACAGTCGTCGCCGTGCTCTTGAGGAATGACGCAGTATCAGCGCTCTCCAGCATGTTCAGTGACGCGACGATACTGCAAGGACTTGATGATGATCCGTTATGTATTTTAATTTGTGCAGTCAATATGTGCTTATGGACATGTCTGATGTAGCTATGCTGCCTGGGTTTTAATAGATATGAATGCGCTTAGGGCAAAAATATAACATTACATTGATGACAATAATGCAAAAATCAAACAACTGACACGTGCTGCCCTAGATTGGCAAAACCACAGAAACTGCCACACTCCCAAAGCAAAATAAAACGTGTACGCATCTAAGTACAAAGGAACAATCGCGACATCAACAACCATTGGTGAATAATAGAAGCAGCTGAACTACAGGAATTCGCAGACAACACCACGTGTTTGTTACTGCCACACGAGGGCCGATTGCTATAACTCGTGATACCGACTTCAGTCCTGCATGATTTATCTCAAAGGTCTTGCTGAATAAATCAGCATCCACATTTTGTCGTGACACAGAGTGTTAGCAAAAACAAAGGTGATAAGTAGTAATGCGCTCGTGAGTGCAAGGACCGGAGTGTCATGTGCTGCCACCACGCGGTTAAGTTTACAAAGTCCCTCATTAATCATCCCAAAACTCATCGACAGTGGCGCCACTCAGCATATCACCTCTGACACTGTGACCCCCCAACCCACCCACACCCACTCCGTAATAGCAGGTCGTTGAAATAGCGGGGGCTACACAACATTCGGCACAAAAACAGGAATTAACTGTGGCCTGATTCCTTGTGGGTAGCGGTATCTATATCCCCAACAGTGGTGCCACCCAGCAGTATCACCACTGCCACAACTTCACTATCTATTCAAAAAGGACAGTTCGGAGTGGCATGTTCCAGGGCAACGCGATTGTTATTTACGACTTGTTACGTCCAACTGTGTATTTGTGTTTACGTAGCATAGTTTCAATCAAAACGAACGTTATTGTTTTCCTATGCATATTTCAAAGCAAACACTGTCCATAATTGTATGCAATTGAAATTGAGAGATTTATTGACAAAAGATTAGGAATTTGCCAAATGGAATGACCATGTGCAGAATCTGCACCCATGAATCAAACTTACGTAATCGCTATGCTTTTTAGTATCGTACCATAACTTTTTGTAAGTGGAATTTGTTGTAAGCAAATAGTCGATTTTTCGTAAGCTACCATATCAAATTGGTTTCGGTGGTCTTAATGTAATAGGCACACAATGTTGTCGTGGCAACATTGCCTATATTGAACAAAGACATGGCAAGTTCAATAACACAAACCCTCTCGGAAACTTCTTCAGCGTCAA